>JASANE010013871.1:0-125331 GCA_030248225.1 Trileptium ribeirensis
ATTTGGGCCATAATTTCGAACACGGAGCCACGACACTACCCGAAGAAAAGAGGTCGTAAAATTAGTCATTACGATTGTTGTCAATTTGGGGACTTACGTGGATGTCCAGCCTCTTACGGCGTGCGTAAAGCCGAAGAATTTTTTTGTTTGAACTAGCTAACTAATGACGCTTCCTAGCGTAAATAACATTTTTACCAGTTCCCTGAACGTTTTTGTGCTCCGGGCCAAATTATCCTGTTTTACCCCCCCCCCCCGACCAAAAGGTCATCGTAGCGTGAAATGACCCTTTGTTCTAACTTGTGCGGTATTGTGTGATATCCACATATAGCATATCGACGTATGCTATTGAGAGCTCAATGGCTGTTTACACAAAAGGCGTAGGTGTACTTATGCTTCATTGCGTTCTGCAATGTCGATAGAGCTACTAGTATATTGAACAAGTTTTTTAGAATTCAAGTCCGTGGAACCTGGATAAGAAAGTTGTCGCCAACGAAGAGGACGCCGTACCGGTGTACGAAAGGGTTTTCAAGGAGAATTCTGGCGAGAAAACAAGTAATTAAAACTTTCGTCTTAATAAGCAAACATAATAATTAATGTTGCTAGAAGCACCAGTCATAAAGCACCAGACCTGTTCATCCTGCTACTGCAAAAAAAAAAAGCTTCCGTCGTGAACCATATAGCCCTTACACAATGCGTAAGGGCTACGGTTCCCGGCGGAACTCGGTCGGAATACTGTATGTATTATCTGTTCGCGGGCTTTTGCAATTTAAGCAAGATTTCTGTTTTTAATACTGGAACAATATGGCTTACAATTTTCCAGAGTCGCCAGTCCTTCCACAAAATCCAGGGTGAAATGAATCACGATAGCCATAACGAAGAGCGGACTAACCCCTGTTGTAGAGACATTAAAGCTAAGCGTACGCCTTAGTCTTTAACGAAAAATACATAATCTAATGGCTTCGCATTCAGTGGAAAATTTGTCAGAGGCGTGAATCGGAACCACCTTGTTTCCGAACCTGACAGTCGCTTATACCAAGATCTGCCCGGCTACCAGGAATTGTGAACTGTGGAATGTTAGTAAAAGTTTGCCCATTTTATGATAACCGTGGACATTGTTACGAAGGGGCATAAATATTTATTTATTTGGGAACATTTATTGAAACTGAGTGCTATAGACTGCCATGTGCGTTTATACGTTGTGTTGGATGTAATAAATTGAGTTAAAATAGTTTAGCGAAACTGGTTTTTGCATCCCTGTCACAATACAAAAAAAGTATTTCTCGGTGTAGGCCGACAACAACATGTGATTGCCGGTTTTTACAGCAATATTGAAACTTTCATTACAATGACATTATAACTAAGTCTTGTGTTTACCGGGTTATTGACACGCCACTTTACAACTTACAATAAAACGCTTATAGTAGCAATCAGCGCTCATTTCTGGCGAGTATTGTGCTGATAGTAAAGTTGCAGTATGAAAAAAATTAATTGACTGTTAAGTTTTCGCCTTATGTACTTATTAAACTTAGCTACCAAAACTCGAAACGGTTAAATTAGGCAATATAGAGCCTATATGAGACAATAATAAAATTTTGATGAACAGCCATACATGAGCTCGGTTGCAAACCGTGGTTTAGAGGATGCTTCGTCCCCATGGGAATCAACGCGGGAGGGAGGCCGCCAGGGAGGGGGATAAATTTTTGGATCCAATTTTTTACATATTTCCTCCCTCCCCTCCCCCAACTTTTTTGCCAATTTCGCCAAATTTATTATTTCCTCAGGTTTTTTCCTATGGCTCAGGGGATCAGGCTGCTTCCCAAAGAAGGATGGGTTTCGCCCTGAGAGGGATCCGAGTCTCGGGCGCTAATACAGCTATTCCTTTGTGACTATGTATCATCAACAGTGTTCGCAAAAAAATGGCTGTGGTCAGCTGGAGACACTGCTACGATATATTTATCTTTAAATTTTTCACTGTTTCAGTCACAGTTGATCTCAAACTTGATGTCGATTGGCTGCAAGTGTAAGTATAGTCTACGATTGCTAGTAAAAAAATTTTCATATAGTGGCCAAGGGCCCCCTGTGTTGGTTAATAGAATAAAACAATAAACCTAATTTGTCGCGTCTAACAACCATCAGCAGTTAAGCAACCGTCGCATGTTTTAACAAGGATATCAAAATATGCGTTTCGTACAACAAAAGATTCTGCCACAAATGTGTCTTTTCGTTCTGGTCTGAAGAGACCATTGTTGTATACTCAATAGCAGCCTGTGCTTTAATATCGTGGCGTCGATCATTATCTTCAGCTCTCTAATCAGAGTGACGAGCACCGAAGAAATAGGTACCTGAGAAAAAACCGGTGATTTCAGAGGTTTTAATGTAAAAAATTGTAAAACCGGGAATTTTTAAAATATGTATTTGTAATGGTATTTGGATTTGTTTAGCACTTAGTGGCCTCAGTGTTCAGGTTAATAGAACCATCCGGCTGTTCCGAGCTTGTGGGCTGGTAGGAGATCTGCTAAGCTATTTTTTTATGCTTCTATTCTTTTATGCTAGAAATTTTTTTTTGCTTTTGTCGCATATGTACATGTAAGTATATTTGGTTATACATAATGACTTTATGAAAACAAACTAGCCTCTCCATCATGGGGGTGTTGGGGAATTCCCCACACTCGTCCATGTTTTCTAAGGTCCACTCCAGAAAATCCCTATGTGATATTGATTGAGAATGCAGATAAATAAGCTGAGGAGTGGGTGATACTCTGTTATCTTTTTGTGTGATTTATTAACACAGTTACGACTCCTAATAATACTATGAATGTCGAAAGTGATTGCACCTAGCCAAAAAACATGCACAAAAATTTCGTTTGCCCCCTCTGAGATTTCCCCGATAATGAACATTTGGGGCCGTGCAAATCCTCTCGTTTTGTGGCGAGTGGAAAGGCCATGTGTACAGGCAGCAGTATATCAGTGTTGAGTATATTTTGGAAAGAAACCATTAAAGCGCCGTGTTAGAAGCAACGAAACGAATATTTTGGACGCGGTTTTTATGCACTCTGTGCGGGTATGTCTTGCGGTGTGCACCCTACAGTAGTTTGGTCTGGTTTACGTTACTTAAGGAAAGCCGTGATTTGTTCGCGTTCATCTCTGTTACGATTGTGAACTGAATTGACAAAACAGGTGTACACAAAAGTTGATTCACGCAATAATCGGGTCACCAATTATCTTGAGCAATTCGCGAAAAAATGAACAGCTGCTCAATCATCGATATTATTGCTTTTGTTTTTGCCTGTAACTGTACAGTCCGGCAAAAAATAAATGCTCCAAATTTGGAAACGATCGGGTTTTCGATGATTATTCTGCACTTTTTTTCTGGCCGTGGCTGGTTATGTAGTATGGAGATTCTATATGAAGTGTGAAACTGTGGAGAAACAGCTTGGAACCGAAATTCGTTAAATTAATCGCAAAAAGAAGACGTTTGATTTAATGGCTGACCGAAGACATGAAAGCTCGCTTTCGTAAGATAGAATTGAACGATTGAAAATACTAAATGGCCAAACGAACGTATGGAACATTGACAAAAGAAACAAAACTAAAATTTTGATCGAACAAAGGTTAAACGAGCGCTTTTTGTTTTAAAGCAACATTACTTTAGAGTTATCACTTTAGTGATATGTTACAGATTGTACGGTAGAAAAAACGAAAATAGAATATTATTATGTGGTTAAGCTAACGCATGAGTCATTGCCAGTAAATAGTTCCGGTCGAACATTATTCCTAATGAACGCTTCTGTTTTAAAGCAACGCAACTTAACTTTAGTAATATGCTACAGGTAAAATTATACGACAGAAAGAACAAAATAGAATTTGTGGCCAAACGAACGTATGAGTCATCGGCAGAAAAACAGAAAAATGTAAAATTACGGTCGGTACTTCAACAACTATCTACAAGAGACAAAGCTGTTTAATTGAATTAATGTATCGTACCCGATACGGCAATTAGCTAAAAGTAATGCGCAGTAAAAATGTTTAGAAATATTGTTATTTGTATTGTATAGTGTAGAAATAATACTGCAGCATTTTTGGAACTTTTAGTCTCGCTTGCTCGAGAATCCATATAACAGGCGTAAAAATATAATTGTAACGTGTAAAAATATCTTTCGAACGTGCTTTGCAAGAGAAACTAGCCAGAAATGCCAGCTATTCGTTCAAGTCTCATTCGTCAAAACGCCGGCCGGTGATTGGTTTGGGGTTTGGGAGGCCAATGGATGACGGCCTGCCAAAAACATCTCTTATTACGGTATAAATTTAATGTTCGTCAATGCTTCTACAAAATTATTGTTGGAAAATTTGCTTGCAATGAAGGTTTTATACGGCGTAAGTTTCGATAGTCTCTTGGTCATTAATTCACTTACTGTACAGCGGTAACTGTATAGTATATATTATAGCCGAGCGACAATGCATAACTGCTGGCCAACGGCTTTCGAGACAGTTTATGGCCGAAATTTTTTAAAGGCCGACTGTTGGCCGACGTCCAGAATAATCTTTGACCGGCCGATGGCTTTCGCGGCTGATACCAACACTATTTGATAGTACCTGTGAAATGTGACAGAATGTTTACGTGAAAAATAATTTGAAATAATAAAAAGCTGTTATACTAAAAATTAATATCGTTTGAAACATTTTTGAAAAAATTGTTTGGTTTTTCGAAATTGTTAGAGGAGTTTTCGATGTTCGTTAGAAGTTATTTGCCGGATGGGCATTTCAGGCAGGAACTGCAGTGGTCGAATTCTTAGATTTCATACATGTTGCCTTATTGTAGGTGTCTGTTTACATCTCACTCCGGACTACTAAAGAGATGGCTAAAGCAAAACACCAGGCCATGTGAACAGCAAAATACCGCGTTAAAAGCGACCGTTGCTGCAAATCAAAGCAGTGAAATATACTCTTTGCAAAGGTAACCATACAGTACTCTTTAAATATTTTCTTGCAATAATGGAAACATAATGTCTCCCATTCAGTGGGATACAGTACTGTTACAGTAGTTGTATGCGATGGACAAGTAAGCAGCGAAAACAATGGAACAATAGTTTTTAGTATTTAGTAATAAATTTTGTGAAAAGTTAGCGATTTTTAGTCACCAGCTCACTCTACCGGGACCCATATGCCACTCGTCGGAGTAATTTTACCTCGACCTATTGTAGCGTTATTTTGGCTCATGTTTATGGACACGGAAAAGTCCATTTTTGTAGTTGTTTAGGTAATAGATGAGTATATATTTAAGACCGAACTTTACATTTTTGTTTGAAGGATGGTTTTATAGGAAATTGGAACCAAAATTAATCAGTCGTACCTTTTCTAATTTGCGAAAAATTTTATTTTCTACCCATCGTCATCGTCCATATGTATGTATGCGAGTAGGAAAAGTATTGTTGTACCGTTGTCGCACCGGAGAAAACTTAGAGTCGTACCGCTGGTCACCTCACCATTTTAGCACTGTATCGATATGTATCATTACTCTGTTCTTATAATACTTTGTCGTATGTTATCCCAATCGCTACTTTACCTCAGTTACAGATATTCACTTAATGTACAGTAGCCGTGATTAGGATGAGCAAGATCACGCCTCGCGATCCCACTGCGTACGCTTCGTCCCGTTAGCCTCATTTGTATCCTTTGTTTTACCGTTTTTCGCTTACCTGTCAGAGTACCCTCTAGTAGCAATCGTAGTACCGAGCGAGTAGTTAGTAGTTGAATGGCGCCTCTCGATAACTAACCGTTTTACGCTTCGTGTTACTTCCCTGTGTTTGTTTTTGACCTGGCCCACTTTCAAGGAGTAAGGTGAGTGCAGCTGTCTTTAGAAAAGGCTTAGTAGTTTACGCCATGATTCGGATCAGCCGTGAGAGTTCTATGAAAAAGGCGATCACTCCGCAACTTACCCTGTTTGCTGCCCTGTTTACTCTCCTGATAGCGTACCATACTAGCGACATTATACCTATCATATTCGCCCGTATATACAATATATTGTTGTCCGTAAGTGATTTTGTCTTATCAATAAATACTCAATACAACGCAATGTGTCCATGCGTTTAGTTGATCCCAGTAGCGATAAGTATCAAAAAGGAGTTTGAAATTTGTCACTCCTATCGACGACCCACATTCAGGTTTGACATGCGCATTGAAGAAGCAAACCTTAGCGTGACTCGCCGATTCCAATTTAATTGTATTATTTTGTGAGTACGACTCGTGCGACGAATAAGGACAATTTACGTCAATATTAAAATTTTCGCTGAACGCCCAGAATAAGAGATCACAGGCGGATCCAATGTTAAACGTCTAGGGATTTGTCGGATCCTAGTGTGAGCCACTGGCTAAATAAATTAACCGTTCAGGAAAGTAGAAAAGAAAACTTTACGTTAAACACACTTCCCGGTTGAACGATGATAGGGAATAATGGTATGGTCTCTTTGGCCTGATAGCAGGTGACGGAGCCAACCTCCCTAGGGATCTCAAAGGTAGTACCGCTTAGGCTACGTGCGCAACCCGTTTGTGGAAATGCGTAATGCAACAGCATAACGTTTATTACATATATAGTAACGAGACAAATTGTACGTTTTTGGTTATATGTGGGTATTAAAAATTATATGTTACGGTATTTTGGTTGTCAATCAATCTACTAGTCCAGCAGTTGCGTGTTATTTTCATGTGTGTGTTGGACACAATTATTTAATTGCAATGGTGCTAATAAGTTATATTGGTGTATTTTGATTTCTGTTTACTTTGAACATAGATCCCAGAATTTTTTTGAAAAAACCCTGGAAATTGAATCGAGATCTCAGCGGCCACCCTGCAGTGATGACAAACCTACTCTATCAGCTTACCGCAACGCATTCCTACGCGCAGACGCGATTACGCTATCACTATATACGCAATTGCTATTACGAGAATCATGTAGCTTGTACCAGATCTGGACCATCAATTGCACCAAGAATAGGGAGAAATACCTATAACTTACGTAGATCGGCTGTATCTTGGAGAGATAATGCTAATCGAAGCCCATATCCACTGACACAGGAAACATACCTACCGAACGAGATGACTTAGCGACCAAGCGATGTGGACAGAGACAGTTGCCACATCGGAGTGCCGTTTGCAACTGAACGCCGTTTCCAACTGATTGATAAGATACCAACCGCAGAAGTTTTCCATCGCGAAACGAGACGACTGAGTGATAAATTTGACAATCTGGATCAAACGTCTCCACCATGACTATTGATGCATGTCGATCTCACTGGACGACCACAACGTAATCCGTTGTATTCGCCTTATTTGGTCGTCACGGACCAAACTGGAATTGAACATACTATAGGACACTATCCCGAACAAATTCCGAACTACCGGTAGAGAAGAAGCCCTGAAGACTGGACTTAGTATTGTTTAATCTCCGAGGCCGAACCACGGCGAGGTTGATATTAGCGGTTTTAGTACCGACCAGACACTAACACCCTCTCAAGAACCTCGAGGTCCTACTAAGATTCACCCTCGAAGAGCCCCAATTTGTGACAAAATATTTTACTTCTGGATGAATTACCTCAAGGAGCCAATGCGAAATTCTGGTAAGTATTATTAGCCCTCAGATTAAGCAAAAATGTGGACAGTTTAAAAAAAATTTAAACCGGAATTCATTTTCTGGTACGTTTTTGCCTCTTGCCGGAACCCCATCCGGAACAAGATTTTCGCCGGATCTGGAATTTCGGTTACACCCTAATATATAGATAAAAGTTGCCAAGATAACATTAAGTGTAAAACAATAATAATGGCTTCAGTGCCGTGATATCATTAAGCTTCGGGTTTCTGGAAAAATATGGAGGTTCTCAAGAATGTGTAATGGATCGTTACAATCGCTTATATGATAGCCAGATTGTGCCGCGATCGCAAAATCTTCAGCTCTAAGTGCGGTATTTTATATTGAGCCGTGTTGCAAAACTGCTGAATTGTTAGTCTAGGCAGTTTTGTTTTTTGCCAGTTCTGGTGGATACTCCGATATGCTCTGAAATCCTCGTTGATATTTGTCGGTAACAACTACCGATGTAGACCGATTCACAAGCATGAGTACTTTAAAGCAACGGAAGATTTGAGGGCATCCGGAATACGATGTTTAAAGGTAAAACAATTATCAATTCTTTTGCCAATTTCAATGACAATGCGTAGCTTTAAATGCGACAACGCATGTATGTTTTTCCTTAGTTGGTGCGTGTAAAGTTCTAAAAGGGCTTTACACTTTACATTTCAATATGCAGTATTTATCTCAAGTATTGTCCGATTACGAATTATCTACTGGAGGTTGCCTGGTCGCTTCTGCAGACGCGGATTTTTCCGATGCCTCGATAGTTCTGTCAACCAAGCTATTGATAAAGCCAATATTAGGTAACATTTTATGCACGAGGCGAATCTATTGATGTATGGTTATAATTAGAACCTATTTCAAACACGTGATGGAGCAAGCAGTTAATTCGGCCAGATTTGTGCCTTGGTAGTATGAACGAGTTATATTTCATAGTTACACTGGTAAAGCTTGCTTTTCTTTACGTTGATGTAATAAGTTTGCCATGGAATTTCAATATTGTAACGTCAAGAAGCTAAATATGGTTGTTTAGTTCCTTTTCTACAGTAAACTTAATGGTGGCATGTTTCCTATTGAGATATTGCAGGAATTGCATGCAATTATCTTGATTTTGAAACGCAGTAAAGGTCTCGTCGACATTGCCTTTATAGTATAATGGGCGAAATTCGTGCTGGCAAGATTCGATCCATTTGTATTCTGATTTATTCACAAAGATATCAGTGAGCGTAGGCCGAGCGGAGAGCCCAAGGTAACACCATGAACTAGGTCATATAGCGTACTCTTAAATAGGAACTGAACGTTTTGGACACATAACTTATTGCTCTTAATAAGTAATTGTGGCAGTGAAACGATTTCATTGCGTGTAACCGCATCCCGGATCATTTCCTGAATTTCTTTACTGGAACGTTAGTAAACAACGCAGTAACGTCGAAACTGGCCAAAAATTTGTTACTGTAGTCTGAATTAGCGACCGGATAAGCTAAATCAAACGAGATTTGCATCGTATATCGGTTTTTTGTAAACGGTTCCAGTATTGGTAGTAGGAATTGTGTATAGGCTAGTTGATGCATGACATAATGGGTCTAAGCGGGGTGCCGTTTTTGTGGATTTTGGGAGATCAGTATAGAATGGGTGGACGTGAGCATGAGGCTAGAAGCGATCAATATTGAAACATTGTAATATGCGGTTTACATGAGTTGTGATCCCATCATGTTTTCCGAACATATATGGGAAACGAACAAATGATCGAAAAATAAAGTTGCATTTCGTGGAAGATCGATTCGACTTTTGCTTCGTTCAGAAGGAGCAAAAAGGCACAGTAGCGCCAAAACAGACCTTTAAACATAGGGGAATATACCATACGTTCGCAATCCGGGCGTTCAAGTGTCTCTGGCCTAAGTTGTCTTGAGTTTGTTTTCCAGCACTAGAGCGCACTTTTGAAGGCCATTCATGATGAGGACGAGGCTGTGGCGTGTAAAAATTTGTTAAGAAATGTAATGTATCTCGTTCAGATAGATTATTAAGTCCAACTCTGATAACTTAGCCGAAATCATTCGGATAAGCTCGCTCTCCGACCTGCTGCTGATCTACTACCATTAGGGCGCTCCGTTCTGGAGCAAGACGATCGTGACGTGGAGCTATAATAGCCAGATTTTCTTTTTTCGGATCATCACGGCTGGTGCTGGGCTCTGATGTGGTCATATTACAGTACGTAGAGTCATCAACTCATTGACGCTTTGACATAAAATCCAAAATAGACATATTCGCATTAAATTTTTAATTAGATTTCGTATTATATATTTTTATTAATATACCACGTAGTATTAATAATGTTAAATCTGAAATATATGTGCAAAAGCATCGCCTTATGCATAATAACAATGCACATCTTCGCATCGCGTCACGAATCGTTCTTCAGTATCTATAATCGTTCACTCCACAGGGTGGCTCGAGCTGTCGTAAAGAATGTAAAAAATTTCTTACCGACAAATAATATCGCGATCCGTCCACGTCGACCAAATCGCTAGGCACACAGTGAGGATCGGAACGTCACTATCTCGGTGATGACGATTTTGCAGCCGTATTCAATTGATGTGATTAGGTTCACCCTCGACGTGGGGACTTGTGGAATCTCTAACGTCGACTGGAACACGGCTGATGCTATTTTGGTAGCGCTTGTAACTCAAAACACTGGGTCGTGAGGGACCAATGACGCTTTAGGATGAGGAGGCGAAAGTAACTTGTTATAGTTTTCAATCAGGCGATATAAACAGGCGTGTTGACGTGATACAGTTGCAGACATATGGGAGATTGTCATGATGGTGAAGGTTGTTTGATGAGGATGTAGTTGATGCAGTCATTTATTGTTCACTGTTATTCACGTTAATAAAGCACAATTAGTCGTGTCGTTCAATTCAAATTGCATAATATATTATAATCTCAGCCTAAAAAGATGTACGACGTAGATCCGGAGGGAGAGGCTTGGACGATACACTTGGCTTCTCCGACTTCGGATATTCATTGTCCGTTGCCAACCTCCGTTCTGAAAGACAAACCAAAGACACAGACCAAGCTGTAGCCTCATTTAGATTGTTCATGCTGATTTAGATTGTAATACTACCACATTGAGCATGATGTATAGCCTTAAAGACACTCATTTTAAGTTACAAAACATGCAGCGCCCTTCCGAAATTTGAAAAATCGACGTTTCTGATAATTAGGTCAACGATCATATTCGGGCCCACAACGGCCAAGTGAGTGATAACACAAAAGTTGTTGGTCAATAAACTAGATATCACGGACAACGTCTTTTTGATGTGAAGTCTGTGTCAAGAGATATGGACCGCGACACACCAGTACAAATTTGGCTAGATTTGACAAAGAACCAGTAAAATATTTTGGCCATCCGTAATATGGAATCGGAGCTTTTAGTATGTAGCTAAAGTGCACATCATTATAATAATAGCTTTTGCTATCGAACTGAAAAAGGGAGAAATCCAGTTGTAAGCGACACCGACAGGCAAAACAGAGATTTTCCACTATCTATACCCCTAATGCTCTCAGTGGAAATTATTCGCTCCAAATATTAAAATTGTAGTACACAAAACATGAATTAGGGACATGAATAAATCATAGCTGATCATAGGACGGGTTTGGGCAAGTAGTGGGACGAATAAGGGGTATTTGGAAATTGGTACTCCCGCCACTGTGGACAGGCTAGAAACGTTGGTTAGAACAAAGTCCTGCGATAGTATTCTATTTTGTTATAGTATTATTGACATTACAGGTGCAAACTCCATACATACAAAACTGTTGCTAAAACAAACCAAGAACTGCAAATTCGAGCTTGGCGGTACAAAGTAGCGATCACTATTACGAATGACAAACATTGGGACCTGTGCGGCTCACAAGTTGTGTCTTATTGTGTATCATTTGTGGAAGGTAAAAGACCGCAACATTGATATTTGATGTTACTGAGATATAATTACCGTACCTTTATACTTTCGTTAACAGTTCCAAACAACATTGCTTCATAATCTACCGTGGCACCTTTCTTTATTGCCGTACATGATTAAAAATGAAAAACCCAACTGTAGGCGCCCCATCTCAGCTCCCCATCTTTTTGGCCTGTGTACGATGGCCAAAGTAGTAACTGTAGCCTCAGTAGCCTCGCAATCAGTCATTTTCGCACGTACGCGTAAGGCTCAATTTACCGACCCCAAAGGGATGGAGGAATGAGTGGCCCTGGCCCATATTGAACATCGGAGAAACATGCCCGATTTATAAAAGCAGCCAAGTAGTAGCAACAGTCACGGGAAAAATAAGTGCACAAAAAAACGAACCTAAAAATGTTCGTTTATAAACCTTTGTTTACGCTCGTTTGGAAACGAATGCAAAAAATCGTTCATTAACATGACAACATGCATTTGTATTTACGTTCGTTTGTTAACGAACCTTCTAACGTTCATTCGTGTTACGCGCGTTTCTCGTTACCGTTTTTTGCTGTTTAAATGGTTAAAGCAGAGCAGTGAACTATCTAATGCATAATATCAGAATCTGATATGAGTTGTTAATGAGATTGTGTTCGTCAATGGTCACACTGCGTCCCAACTACTGGCAAAACCACAAAACTTTTTTCGATCGATTAATTTTCATCGGTCTCTTCTGTCATCGGCACCAATTATTATTCTCTCTGATTAAAACCTGGAACTGACAGTAAATTAACGATATACATAATGCATACCGTATAATTATTAATATGCATACCGTATTATTGAAATGCAACGACCGGAGTTTCCATTCAGAAGATTGAAGGAATAGATACAGATATGTTTTGTCTGCTAGTGTCAGATCCACATTACGATCCACCCTATTGACTGTCCCCTTACAAGAGCGTAAGTAGCGAGCTAACAAAAAGCTAACTATAACTAGTTTCAAAGTATAGTTTTGTTTTCCCATGAGCAAGTTGCGAGCGAGCAGCGTTCATTGGCGAGTACTGTAATTTTCAACTTCAGATAGAGTTTTTTACGTGCGGATTTATTAGATGGAAACATGCCGATTTAGTGTCATTTAATGCAGTGACGCACAAAAATGCGGTCGAAGTTGCGTCTGAACGCGGTTGGTTGCATTTCCGACTTCGTACAAACGGTTGCAACCTTATTTTGTCCGTGACAGCACAACACGCCTTACCTCACATGCAACAATCCAACGTCCCAAAAATCTGTTTTTCACTGCAGTGGTCCTGAGATTGTTTCTTCAGAATTCGAGCTATATAAGCCAAAATTAAAAAATACAAGAAATTTTCTAAATATTATGTAATTACGTACGTAGACGGTTGAAGTGAAAACATTCGGGGTTGCTGTATAGACAAGTATTAGAAGTTTACTTACGTTACCAAGAGAGAAGTCAGAACAGCTCCGTCTGTGCACCGCCAAGCTGAATGCATTTCTCCAGTCGGAATGGTACAGATCGGCAAACTTTGGCGCATAGGTCCACTGGAATTTTAGAAAACGCTGATTTTATTCTGTCCATCAATTCTTGAGGGTCCTTCGCCCTACTTCCATAAACGTCTTCTTTCAGAACACCCCAAAGAAAGAAGTCAGGCGGAGTTAAGTCTGGTGACCTAGCTGGCCACTCGATGGCACCTCTGCAGCCGATCCATCGATTCGGGAACCTTTCGTCCAGCCAAGCGCGGACTTCGGTAGCGTAGTGAGCTGGGGTTCCATCAAGCATGAAAACATGGTCCTCGGTTTCGATTTGCGGGTAGACATTCACAGATAAAAGTTCCAAGTAGCTGGTTTTATTGACATTTCCGTCAAAAAAGAATGGACCAACGATGCCTTGTGAACAAATTCCGGCTCAGACACAGACTCCAGGAGCGTTGACCTCTTTGTAAATCGTGACATGTGGATTGTCTTCAGTCCAATAAACACAATTTATTATGGCGATTAACATGACCATTGAGCTTGAAAACCGCCTCGTCGGTCCACAAAATGCGATCAAGGTCCAACGCACTGCTTTTCACCATGTCCATAAATGTCTCACAAAACTGGACTCTGCGATCGAAATCATCATCAGAGAGTCCATGGATAAGACGGGGCCTAAAGGGCTTCAAGTTAAGCTCCTTGTAAAGGCGCCAACCGTAAGTATGAGGAATACCCAGCTGGAGGGAAGCCATTCGAGTTGACTTCTGGGGGCTCCTGGATACCGCAGCGCTTAATGCAGCTTTCTGGTCCCCACTTGTGGCAGACTTTGGACGACCCGGCCTCAGCCGTTCCGCTACACTGCCAGTGTCCTCGAATCGGGAAATAATATCAGCCATCGTCTTGCGAGTAGGAGGTATTGTGTCGAAATGATTTTTCCACTGGCGTGAGACTTCGGCATAATTTCCGTATTTATAGTAAAGTTTTACAACACAGATTTTTTCAGGCAGAGATCGTTGTGGGGAATCCATGGTATAAACAATATATATTTATAATAACCTGAAATATTAAAAACAGCGATAAACAACCATTGCGAAATATTACGCCAGAAGATATTTATTGACAAAGTGTGGGTAGTTGCTTCTGAAACACCCTGTATTCATGGTGGCTTTTTGGCTCATTGAAGGGGCTCACCAAACTAGACTGGGAACGCCGAGATAAGGCCGCGGTTAAAGTAAGTGCACTAAAAGAGCGCAGATGAACGAATTGGTGTTCGTCAGCTTCCAAACAAAATTGTGTCCGTCCGTGTCCAGACGTGATTTCATCCGTCAACGTGTTTAGACGAGCAGGCGAAATTGTATCTCTGCCACCGCACAAAATTGTGCCCATTCGCGTCTTCGTTCATCCACTGTCTGTCTGCGTCTGCATTGACTTTCTTCGTGTTGTAGTTCTTGAGTAACGCACTGCCTATAGTCATAGGATTTAGACCAAATTTACGAATTTGGTGTCATAATGTAAAATAATGGAGTTTTAGGCCTGGAAACCACTCGTTTCGAACCACTCGTTGCGCTGCTACACACAGCGGGTGAGACAATAATACGTATGCCACCGCAGGCGTCAAGTGTGAGTATTTTCAACCGTCCGTTTCCCCGAGTAATGGATGACAAAACAACATTTCCACGGATTTAAACGTAAAATTAGATCTTTTATTTTCCTGGTGAAGAGGATGTTTTGATAATTATGTATCCTGTAAATATGAAATCATCCTGTATTAAAGACAGCCACAAAAACTGTACCATTTTACCGCAAAACAGGTTGTTTTAACATCATTAATTATTATATCTAGAAAGGGCTAATTATAGCTGCACCAAAACAATAAATAAGCTTTACCATGTTTTGTTTTATCCAAATTTTGAGCTCATAAAAACCAAAACACTGACCATAGCGCCAAAATCCGAACCGAGGTTTGGAACGCACATTCGTCGGTGTTGTACAATAATTCTCAGAAAAGTCATGACTGACTATCGCCTATTTATGTTTTATTGAATTGGCTTAAGTTTCTACCTTTCCCTTTGTTGGTTTGCGGTTTGCGCGCAGTGATTATTATAAATTTCAGCTGATTCCGAAGGATTTTCTGATTGTCAGTTACTGCGTCCATTTCTTGCCGATTGTGTCGCTTGGGTAAACTCACTCGCTTCTCAGAACAATAGTGAATGTAGGCCGCTAGGTCGGCTTCCTACGGTATGTATGTGTTTTAATTCCATTGAATAGGTGAATTAGCAAAGTTTTTTTAAACATCTATAATCTAGAAACATTGGCGAATGTGTATAATATTAACTGTTTCTACTAAATAATGCAATTAACATTCTATATAAGCGTGGTACTTATTGGGTGTATTGAACATAATTTGGTGGTTGTCCAGCGGCTGATAAACAATCACGAATATCCTGCCCAAAACAGCTCAAGCTGTTTCTTATTAATGTTTGCCTACTTTGGATCAAATTTTCTGTTGGTATGAATTTACATCTCAGGCTTGGTTTGATTTTCGCGATGCATGTATCGTTGGATGTTATGTAAGAAGTAGTGATTATGGTCGCACAATTCCCTGTGCGAAGGTGCCTGTGCTCAGATTTCAGATTTAGAGCGAAACCAGGTTTTGCTCTTTCACCAACCAGGTGTGCCAATTTAAACCAGATTTTCAGACAACGTTGTGTGCTTAACTAGCTTCTCCTTTGTTTAGTGATGTCACCATAGAGAACAATAAAGTGGCGATAATACTCTTGCTTCTTTAAAATCATCATCTGAAAGAACATCATGTTAAATCATGTATTGGAAAAAACATACAATGATGGAAAGAACATAGTGTAAAATTATGTATTATCTTACAGCTTTTGAATATTTTTCGTAGTTTAGTCCAAAATTTTACAGCGTGTGTGCGACGTTGTCACAAACAAGAAAAAGCGAATAAACGCGTGAAATTGCGGTATAGAGACGGTAAATACCGGGATAAAACGGCAAATCGCTAAGGCGACGTGAACAACTGGGAATTTACCGTCGAACATTGACATACATTTTTTGTTTCTACGCATTATTTACCGCTACCAATCAAGAAGCAGACCTCTATGCAAAATCCTCTCGTCGAGATGAACTACGATTTTATTGCAAATATGTTAAATTTTTGCACTAGAGTTTTAAATAATTTTTTGCATTTTTGAATTTATTTGTATGGGATAGAATGTATTATGCTGTTATAAGGTTTCCGAGTACGGTCAACACAATTGTATTTGCGTGGTATGGACCCAATACGGGTATCACTATGAATTTGCATGATGAAAATATGCAGAGGTTAGAAATGTCAATTTTGAAACAGTCACAGAGCAGAGCAAACTATGGCCATACTACCAGTAAACAAAGTATCTGCATTTCATTATGTTCTGCAGCAGCCGCTGTGTCGATGAGCTACAGCAAATCAGTTGTATATTTTAATTATAGCTATACATTGTATAAGCTTTATATTGTACAACAATATCCGTTGTGCACATAAATAAAGATCCAACGTAAAAGCGTCACTGAAATATCTTATACTCCACCATCCTGTGGGTTTGAGTGTTTAAGCCTCTGAACAGTTGCGGATTTATATTGTTGTTGTGTATATTGAGCCTCATTTCCCATTCATAAACCATTGTGATCAATCTTAGCAAATAATGACAATACCAGCACGCCATGCGCAGATATGTTTACAAAGATTAATATTGCTATACAAAAGGAGATTAAGAACACAATATAGCTCTGGCGGTTGAGAAGATATTGCCGTTTTCGAGTATTTTGGGTCTCATTCGTCCACACGAAAACACGTTTGACGCCACCCTGGGGGGTAAATAATGACAATAGCGGCACACTATTTTCAGTTTAACTGCAGACGGGATGAATTGCCTTACTATAGCTCGAGCATTTGATAAGGTATTACCGTTTTTGTGTAAAAATCTTTTTGGCCTAAATCATGCATACTGAAAGAGCCGCATTGCAAATCAATATTGACAGACTTATCGAGGCTTATTTGCTGTTAAAATGAGTTCAGTCTAACTCTGATATCACCGGTTGTCGACATGCAGCAAATAACATGATTTTTCGGGCCCCATTCGCAACCCGACCCAACCCCCTTCGCCCCCTTTTTTCGAGGGGAACATCATGAATCCCAACCAAACGAAAGGGCACAAATAAAAATTTCAAATGAGCTAATGCCGCAAGCTGATATGGTTGAGTTATGTGTAACTCCTAAAAATCCAATAACATGCATTGTCAAATGTGCATTATTGAAATTGCATACAATATTACCAGGGAATAACCGGAACCAGCAACCGGAACCGTCCATTTAAACCGGATCCGGAACCGCAACCTGGTCTTCGAAATTTATATACAGTAAAACAAATGACGGAAGAAATGAAAGTATAGTGGATTTAAAATGCATTAAAAATAACTTTTACATTAAACATAATGTATTGCGATGGTATTATTGCCTTTCTGAAACTTTAAAGACTGAGGAAGCTAATAATATTTATTTATCGATCAAATATGTAGGTTTTTGGACATTCAGAGCACAAAATGTCTTCCACTATACACCATTGCGTATACTGCGTCAAATCGAATGTGCTTACAAAGCTTGGAGCGTAGAATACATACTTTCGCTCTGTCTCCAGTCGCCTCCCTTTACTACACATACGTTTGTTGCATGTTCTTCTGTAGGAAACTTAAAATTATTGGTTTATGTGATTCTAAGAGAAAATAATAGATAGAAGGTAATTTTCTGATCAGTGGTCAGAGACACTGTTTAGGCTAGCGTTGGACAAACAGTGCCCATCAGTTAGATCATAATGATGATAACTTTCTAATCAGAATGCTATAAATGAGACACACTGTGATGCTGCTAGCACAGTTTCAATAAATACAGTTCATTGCCAAGAAAGCAGTTTCTAGCTGCGTTGCAGATAACGTTAGTTTACTTCAATTTAGACTGATTTACCAAGTTTACAAGCGCACTGGTGGGTGTTTGAAGCGATTTATGTTAGCCAAGCATACCCTAAGTACTTCTGCGTAAGCCATACTCTGTTACCGAGTTGGACCGGTTTAATTCAAACGTATCCCACAGACTTCTGGCTGTGTAAAATAGCTGCTACAAGCATCGACCTGGCTTTGATTTAACAAACTCCTGCAGGTTATTATGAAAAATTCCTGCTCAAATTATGTGCCCTACTTACGTTTCACAGGGCAAATTGCTTAGTTAATCTTTTCTTTTGCTTGGTTGTATTGAAGCGTGATCATTGTATAATATATTACATATGTTTGGATTACAGGATAAAGCAAAAACGTGGAAAATTTTTTTAAACCGGAATTCCGGTTCCGGTATGGTTTTTGCCCTTTGCCGGAACCGCAACCGGAACACGATTTTCGCCGGAACCGGAATTCCGGTTACTCCCTGAATATTACATATACTAGCTTCATATTTAAATAATGGAAATTTATTGCATTGGATTGCTATTTTCACCCGTAAACGGCTCTTAAGAATACTTCGCTTCGCATGTTTAACTCACTAAACTCAGAACTCTTGTGTCACGAATGGTCTTTTTCACTCAGCCGCACAAGTCGAAGCATCTAGTTAGTAGTTTTGCGAGAACATAATGTAACGTACATACTTTCTTTTATTTTAGACATTACTTGAACTGTCAAATTTTTGTTGGCGATCAATGTCGCTGTATCATTCGGTCTTGCGCGCTTATCATGCAAATCCATCAACTTCATATGAGAGCCCGTTTCTGTAAGATTTTAGTTTTATAGTTATGTATATGTTCAAGCCACGTGTTCGTCATGTGCATTGTGGTACACAAAAATGTCTCCATAATGTATTTTTGGTTATGTTCTGTGAACAATAATACGTGAATACATTTACGACTAAGTGGATATATTCCAAAGTTAGTGTCCCATTTTAGAAATGATGACCGTGTGCAAATCTACATTTACTTTTATGTACGCAATCACTGTTTTGATACAGTAACGTATTGTCGCGTCTGTTATCAGCTAATCTATTTTGAAGCAAATTTTGACAAAATTTGCGAATTTTTGGCTTCAGAAAGGAACTTTACTACAAATTTCAATCATATTTTATGTACTTTAGACCGATAGGAAGCAAAAAAATTCCAAGAGGCGGTGAACCGGTTTAGCACAAAATTTTTGCCAGGGGGGGCATGAACCAGGGAGAACCGAAAAATGTCAGCCCCCCAATTTGGCGAGTTCATGTATCCAATATGCTCCATAACATAACAGACACTCGTTGATAAGTAAAACAGGCCATAGCATTCCGAAACTTGAAAAATGGATTGACAAAGGATTGGCGTATTAGAATTAGAGGTAAAGTTCAGTGCCCTTTCTTTCGAATCAAGCGCACATTTCATTTATGCTTCCATTTTCTGATTTAAAATTATCACCGAATGCATGGGCCAGCAATAAACATTTGCACCTATACAGAATCGCATCAGCTAAAATTTCGTCACACTTTTGTTGCTGGGCCATCGTATTCTATGAGCAAAAAATGACTGTTGGGTGGGAACAAGAAAACATCATACACTTGCAAAATATTGTCGAACAATATTCTCGAACAACAAAACAATTTCTTTCAACAGGTTTGGAACATATTTTCAACATCACTAAACATCGATTCGAGCAACTTAAGGTAATCCATGACCTGTTCTATTTCGCCATTTTGTATGTTACATCTTTCTACGGATTTTGGTCAAATAAAATAAATCATAAAACTGTTCGCGAACGCAATGCTCTGCGATTGAAATAAAAGCGTTTCGGGTTGGCGGGAAATAAGAAAAATTGCCGAAATTTTTGAGAACGGAAATTTGTCAAACTTTGATTCTGCGGATTCTGTAGGCGAACACCAAAAGCTTAATTTTTATAGCATCAGTTATTTTTATTTTCGACGTCACGTTTCTGTTAAATTTGTTAGCTGAACTGAACGGAATCGTTACAAATTGAGATGTCCGATAAAATTCTGTTCCAGCGCAAGATTTCTGACGTTGGGTTTTGTTTTGCCAGTTTTAGGTTACCGAAAACATAAATTCAGAATGTTTTAGCAAAAGTTCGCGATTCAATATCGGTTTACTTAAAATGGTTGGTGGCGTCACCCTCGGCTTACTCGCGCGCTTATTTGAATTTCATATTTAACAATATTCATTATCGAACATAAGGTTGAACACATTGAAATGTGCCCACTAGGTCTTTCTAACCCGGTCGAGCAAAAAATACAGATCTCGAACGATCAACCACCACAGTTAGCAGGCCTTTCTGCTTGCCGGCAAAACGTGGGTATTCCCATTAGGGACTGAATATCTCGAGAGAAATCTGGAGTTGTGGGGGCGAAACTTCAATTTTTTTTTCGTGTGTTTTTGGCATATTTTGGTATGTTCTTGCTATGTATAGGCATTTTAGGCACCGATGATATCTTTAGGAGTCATAACTACCTTATTAAACAACGCCGAGGTTACTAACAAGTATTTCCCATCTACATATTTATTTTTGTGTGGTCTGAATCAATATCAAACATGGAAGATGTCGTGGAGTGGGTGGCCACGAACACGTGGATTTTAGCTGGTATGTTAGGGATATGACCGAGTGGGAGAATCCCTCACGATGAAGAGGCCAGTCTGACTGAAAATATAGGCAGAGATAACCTGACATGTTATAGAACTATCAAAACAGACATGAAGTTGAATTATAATTTCTGTGTACGCTTGTAGTCTAAAATGTTATTGTTTGATATTTAAGTTATATTTTTCAATTTTTAGAGTTATCATTCGGCCCACGGAATTTGAAGAATTGGAATTAAGGATTAATTTAAAACTGGGCAATAGTAACCACGTCGTGCGCGATTTTGTATCTTCATTCGAACTAAACGACGCTCGAGTTCCAGATTTTTCCGTGTTTTCATCTGTTGACTTGTTGTGAGTGTTGCTTTATACTAGAAACTTATTCCATGATTACTTTACATCGTAATATCTGGTGAAATTCGCTGGTGGTAATGTATTGGAACCAGTTTAATAAACATCACTGTAATAAGTAAATACACTAGATTTGTGCGTATATTTACAGTACCCGTCACAATATTGGCGGATATCCGTTTGTTCTTCGGCGCGGCGAGTGCTATACAGTAATATTGTCCTCGGTGGATAGCATCGCGGTGGTAAGAGCAGCCTGCCAAGACTCTATCTGATGACAACCAAAATGTGGTAGGTGACATCACGCACGATGTCTGGTCGCAAAATGCATAGACTCAGTATATGGTTGTCCTTAGTCTTGTGCCTTCGTAAATTGTGTTGCGGCGAAACCGTAATGTAAAATTCTTGACTTTTGGATACCTAACTAAGGCACATTAATGGTAGGAAATTAATAACTGTGAATGACTGAATACTGTGTTGCTGAGCGGTACTAAGTGATGCCTTTGCGTCTTTTATAGAGCGCGTGGACAAAATTAATATGTGCATCGCTACGGACCACAATAAAAGCAAATCTAACTGAAGGTAAACTTTGCATGAGCACACCTTAGGACAAACATTTAAAATTTATTTGTGAGCGCAGGCTAAGCATAGGCTTAGGTATGGCATCAGGCTTAGACTTTGAGAGATAAAGCTATATTTACTATAAATCGAGGGAAATCCTGACATGATACGCTACGGATGGGCGTTGAGTATGTGCCTCAGGCTTAGACTTGAGAGATAAAGCATTTACTGTAATTCGAGCGAAAAGCTGACATGATACGCTAGGGATGGGGGTAGGAAACTTAATCTGATGCAGATATTCTTGGGTGTCTGTTTTAGTTTGACCTGATTTTTGAGCACTGCATCATGATGTAATTACGTATCGTTATTTTGCTTTTTCATCATAACGTTATTTAAGATTATCCAACTCCGCTATTTTCATGGTCCAATTTTGTCTTCTCTTTTGACAATGTGTTTGCTCGTGAATGTAAAGGGAATGAAAAATCTTGCATAAATAGAACGGTGCTAATTGTCATTTCATGCTATCATAATGCGCAATGTAATATGTATATTTTTAATATTAAATTCTCCACAAATTAAAATAAAGGCAGGGTTCATACGACAAACTTTGTGCTGAAATTTTCTCCAAAATTTGACTGTTAATTTGTAGTAGAAAAAACTGCAAATAACAATCCTTCAAAATTTGGACCTACATTTTGAGCTCGAAATTTTTCAAGTTTTACTCCGTGTCCCTGATTGCGCCTGCTGTGCAGGTCGCCTAGGGCGACTTGTCAAAGTGGGGCCACGCCGAAAGCGGTCCGACGCCACACGGCGATAATCTCCCTAACCCAATGAACATTATACGGTTATTGACCATGAGCGGTATTATTCAACATTAAGGTGTTAACAGTATTATTGCTTATATTTTAGTGACCATTTCTGTACTTACAGCTCACTCGCATCCCAAGAACTCAACGATGCTATTGAAAAGTACCGCAGTGATTGTATTAACGCCGAAAATATTGACCATATATTGTGTACTTTTGTACATAAGATTAATGCGAAATTGCAGTCGTTCAAGTAAATAATTATGTATGTAATATATTATATTATAATCACAGCAACTGTTTGGGTCATCGTGTGTGCTCATTTTATATGCATGCTATATTGTTTTATGTGTGTTTTTCCTTCTAATAATAAATAGAGCACCGTTATATTGGTACCTGCAGCGACAGTACGCACTACCGATAGGATAATAACAACAGTTTACATAGCCATAGCCTCATCGAGTATTACAAATGGCATAGATAGATTGGTTGGAATTAACCCTTTCACTCCTAAAATTTGAACATTGCACACTGCATTGGCTCAGTTCTGGGTTTAAGCTTTGCTGTATGGGAGTGCCTGTTATATTTTTCATTTGCTTTGGTAAAGAATCGCTAAATGCAATGCTCGACTCGCAAATCAATTACAATATTTTTTTCCTGTACACCGGGCGTAACAACATGAGTAATAGTGGGTTTATTGGTGAACAACATGGTTTTTCACCATTAGTTTTTAAAACAACTCCTATCGTATTTTGAAACCAACCCTTCTTGTCATGCAATCTACGGATATAACAACAATAAGATTTTTCAATTTTCTGTTTCCAATACATTCCCTGTTAATCAATCCATCTCATTTGCATATTACCAACATGGAATGGCTATCAAATGACATTACGGCCAAAATTGTTTATCTTGCAAAATTTAAATTTTTCTAATATCGTATATCCACGAATGAAATGCCCATTTAATATTCCAGCTTCCGATAACGTCGATCATTAACTCTCAGAATTACTATTGTTTAATTGTTCCGGTAACTTGGAATTATGAAAATATGAATGGTTACCAAATTTAGGTTGAGGTCTGATTATTTTGTTATCTCAAATAGGGCATTGTCGAGCCTTTAGTCTTACATTATAATCCTATAAGCTTACTTTTTACCTAAAATGAAACAAAAATACATCGTTGCAAGTTAGCAAAATACAATTTTGGTTATCACGATTTTTACTTTCTCAATTCCATGTTTTTGAAATTCCAAACTTTTAATTTCGATTTTCTTTTATTAAATTTCAAATTCCCGGATTCCCGATATCCATATTCTCAGTTTTACATTTTTTCAGAACTTGCTATTTTGTAAAAAAATTGCATGGTAGTAATTAAAAGGTTGAGACAAAAGAGCTTTAAATAGCCAATATCATAATGCTAAAAAATTTTAATTTTATGTTATATCTTTATGAAATTCAGGGAAATGACTGTGCGAGATTGAAAATTTATTGCCAACGTAATGTAAAATTAGCAATGTTCTGATGTCCAGAACCCGATTTAAATTATTCATTTAAAGATTTAATCAGATGTCACGTTTGAATTTAAGTCGAGGCGCTTTGTGGGTCAAAATTTGAAAGACGGAGTACAATTCAATCTGGTTTGTGTTTTACCATATGCGAGCGAAATTATTTTTACCACATTTATATTGTCCTACTTTCCTGTAATATATTCAGGTGCTCTTTATTAATGATATAGTGTGCTACATAGAAATGTTAAAACCTAAATCAGAATTTAAACACCCGCTTTGCAATGGCTGAAATTAGATTGGATTACTGAGTTTGTAATAACCCGTTTTGTTTTGCCAAAGTAATCAAATCAGTAAGTTGTGTTTTGATAGCGGGAAATAAATTTAAAATTATCTAAGTATCTAATTAATTTCACATGTGTCTTTATCTTACTTCGCTGTGTGAAATCAAATCAATTGATTTAATTCAAACTGGGTTACTGGTTAATGTTGTATAGTTTCTTGGGAACTCTATTTGTGGTCACTGTATAACTATCTAAATCGAGTAAGTTCATGTTCAACACTCAGCCTTTGTTATTCTAGTGATATTTATTTAATACCATATCTGTTACACACATCTATTGGTAGGCTTCTCTAATTGCCACCCGAATAATTATGACTTCACCCCATTTCGTGGTCCCCATGTAGTTTCCTGCGCGGCTAAAATTGGTGAATTTTTGTTTGGCTAAAGAATGTATGGACGGAAATCCCAAACTATCGTGCTTAACTATCGCCATATAACAGTAAAACCATTGCGTATGGGCTTTTATATTTACATTGGCGGTGATTTAATAACCTCCACGTTTAGATCAAATCCAGTCAAATTCTGACGTTGCTGTCTGTCTCTAACCGTAATACAAGAAATAAAAACTGTTTAATAAAACGCCTCAGTGTACTTGTACACCGTAGGACAAACAATTCGGCCAATGTAACTTTTAGGGGCGGAAGTAGAATGCATGCCTTGCCGTTGTCAATATATTAAGCCTAAGCAAGGTCCCTATATAACCCCTATACTAGGTCGAAGTGTGAGTTCTCGCGGTTGCTCTCAAGCCCTCCGATGTAAGCTGTTTTTTCTAACGTTTCAACGTCTAGCCCGTAAAGGTGACATATAGTCAACTTTCCTATTAACTAGTAAACTTAATAAATTACAGTGCGCGGAGCAATAGGCAAAGTATTTGGTATCTTATTTGTGTAAACATGTGTTTTAACTAAATCTTTAATCAATTTATAAGTACCTATCATGTTTTAGATACTGATGTCAAATCCATTATACAAAAAGCTAACTAGCTAAAAATTAAGTAATTATGCGTCGTTCACAGAGAGCTGCGTGCACGAAAAGCACATCGTAAGCTATTGTCAAGGCGATATATTTTCGTTATATTTTAGCAGAGTGTAATGATTTTCTGTTTTTGGTTCCAGCAATAGCGTTGCGCATAAATATTGATGTTGAAATAACGTTTGCTTTTGATGCACCCAACAAAGAAACTATATTATTGTTGCAACATCAATAGCTTGCTCAATGCCATTGTAGCGACAACAGAAACTAACATAAATGCAGCGACAATAGTTTTCTCGTAGCATGTTATTGGTGCCTCCCTCCAGTTTGTTATTGCTGCTCCCTCCAGTATGATATTGATATCCCCTCTAGTTTGCTGTTGGTACCCCACAGTTTGATAGTGGTACCCCCTTCAATTTGATCGTGGTGCCCCCTCCAGTTTGATATTGGTGTCCTCCTCCAGTGTGATATTGGTGTCCTCCTCCAGTTTATTATTGGTGCCCCCTCCAGTTTGATAGTGGTGTCCTCCTCCACTTTGATATTGGTGTCCCCCTCCAGTTTGTTATTGGTGCCCCCTCTAATTTGATATTGGTGTCCTACAGTTTCTTATTGGTGCCATCCTCCAGTTTGATATTGGTAGCCCCTCCAGTTTGTTATAGGCGCCCCCCTCCAGTTCGATAGTGGTGTCCCACTAGTGTTTGATATTGGTGTCTCTATCCAGTTTGATGGTGGTGTCTTCATCCAGTATAATATTGGTGTCACCTCTAGTTTGTTATTGGTACCTCTCCAGTTTGTTAGTGGTGCCCCCTTCAATTTGATGGTGGTGCCCTCCTCGGTTTGATGTTGGTGCGCCTTCCAGTTTGATATTGGTGTCGCCCTCCGGTTTGTTATTGGTGCCCCTTCCAGATTGTTATTGGTGCCCCTCCAGTTTGATAGCGGTGTCCCCCTCCAGTTTGTTATTGGTGCCCCCTCCACTTTGTTATTGGTGCTCCGCTCCAGTGTGATAGTGGTGTCACCCTCCAGTTTGATATTGGTACCCCCTCCAGTTCCAGTCTTCATTATATATTATGAATGTGAGGTCTGTATTGCAAAGAATGATTACACATCCAAAAATTCATCGAATAGCTGCAATATATCCAGCAAATGCAAAAAACTTGGATTTTGGCTAACTGGAAAATAACCTCGCAAATTATTATACCTACTAGCAGTTCTCCAAACAATGTTCAGTTGATATTTTAAAATTTACCAGCAATGGGAACGTAGTATCATCGAAAATAGAAATTTTCAAACCTTGTTTCGTGTGAATATAAGTGTTCGAAAAACAAAAAAGCATAGGTGCCATTAAAAATTCTGGTGGATCGGTATGTACCGTTGATTTAGCACGTGCTAAAATTTTGGGGGATGTTTTCTTATATGTTTACTGTTGATAACAATGTACCTGTAATTATTATAAACTGAAGGGGGACCACTATCAAATTGTATTGTGCACTAATAACAAACTGGAGGGGGTACCAATAACAAACTGGAAGGAGACACCACTATCAAACTGGAGCGGGGAACCAATAAAAACTGGAGGGGGACACCAATATCAAACTGTACGAGGACACCACTATGGAAAGGGGAGCGTCGATAACAAACTGGAGGGGGCTACCAATATCAAACTGGAGGGTGGCACCAATAAGAAAGTGGAGGAGTACACCACTATCAAATTAGAGGGGGCACCAATAACAAACTGGAGGAGGACACCAATATCAAAGTGAAGGAGGACACCACTATCAAACTGGAGGGGGCACCAATAACAAACTGCAGGAGGACACCAATATCAAACTGGAGGGAACACCACTATCCCAAACTATCGTGCTTAACTATCGCCATATAACAGTAAAACCGTTGCGTATGGGCTTCTATGTTCACATTGGCGGTGATTTAATAATCTCCACGTTTACATTAAATCCAGTCAAATTCTGACGTTGTTGTCTGTCTCTAACCGTAATACAAGAAATAAAAACTGATTAATAAAACGCCTCAGTGTACTTGTACACCGTAGGGCAAACAATTTGGCCAATGTAACTTTTAGGGGCGGAAGTAAAATGCATGCCTTGCCGTTGTCAATATATTAAGCCTAAGCAAGGTCCCTATATAACCCCTATACTAGGTCGAAGTCTGAGCTCCCGCGGTTGCTCCCAAGCCCTCCGATGTAAGCTGTTTTTTTCTAACGTTTTAATGTCTAGCCCGTAAAGGTGACATATAGTAAACTTTCCTGTTAACTAGTAAACTTAATAAATTACAGTGCGCAGAGCAATAGCAAAGTATTTGGTATCTTATTTGTGTAAACATGTGTTTTAACTAAATCTTTAATCAATTTATAAGTACCTATCACATTTTAGATACTGATGTCAAATCGATTATGCAAAAAGCTAACTAGCTAAAAATTAAGTAATTTTAGTAGTATCATCTGATTAGCTAATTAATTAACTAATTGGCACTCATGGTAAAATCATGGAGCTTTAAAAGCCCCATGTTCATGTTCAGCGACTTCGAAAACCCGCGAGTGCAAAAAATACCAATTTTGAGGTGATTTAAAAATTTGCATAAAATTAACAAATTAGTTAATTCACAAGTTAACATATACGGCAGAATTTTAGAGTCAGGAATATCATATTCATTATCAGCGACATAGAAAATCCCAGTGTGCAATATATTTTTCATTTCTGAGCACTTTGAAAGTATGGAGATATTGGCTAGTCAACTAACTAATTATTACCGCAAATAGCATATAATAACACAAAATTCATAATCAGCACGGCGAGATTAATATATGCACCAAAATAATAGCTTTACACGAGTTCATTGAAAAATAAGCAAATTTGTTTGATAAAGCTAAAATACGCTAACACGCTGGAATTTTAATTAACTAAAGCAAATTTTGTAAAAACTATATGTCTTGTACCTGTCAGATATTAGGCCTTTCAAACAAAAAATTCAATCGGCCCAATATATATTGAAGAGTTCGGCGGACAGATAGTGCAGATTTTTCCCCTTCTGACGAAAACAAAAAGGCTTCGCTCCACTTAGTTACATTTTGTATCTGGTATATATAAAACACATAGAACTGGGCGGACCTAGTAATGACACTATACTTGCTAAAGATAACATTTTCGTTTAATGGCACGAAGAGTAAACGTTTTGTAATGAGTTAACAGTGAAGTTATGTATGACCAGATTGTTAAATAACAAGCTAATGCACCGTATTTGAGAAACAAACGCATTTAGCAAAGTTCATAAATGTTACAACTAAATAGTTCTAGTTTCAGCGCGTCTTTTTATCTTTGCTGGTCATTTCGAAATATATAGTATATATACTGCCTGCCGATAGTAACCGAGTAAGTTAAGGTGAAACTCTTGAATAAAATATTTTTGAAACAGCATTTTTGCAAACTACATACAAAAGCGCGTACTGATCCAAAAATGTAAAACAATGAACCGTTCACCTTTTTATTGCTATCAGAAGATTAAGTTTTCCAATGAATTTCTTAATGGGGATGGATAAATCTCTAGGTAAACAACAAACAAGATTGGCATGAGCGAAAATTTTCTAAATTGCAAGATAGATGCTTGTTTACTTTTTTCCTTGACGTTACAACTGGTGGAGTACCTTTTATACTGTTCGTAGAGTCATTGAAAACGGCACTTTTTTGTACAAGTTTACTAAATGGGCCATCAGTTTTATGACTATACGCCATTTTAAAACTTCGTGCCTAGTTTCCCATTTAATAATAAAAATTAATATAGCGAGTACGCCCGTTCTGGAACGGTTCCACTAAAGAACACTACAGAACATTGCTCCATGCAGAATTCACTAGCTTTTTCCAATCTCAATGTGTGGATAATAAATATCCTTTTCCATTGTACAATTTCTATTTTCAAATATCTACCTAGTCTGAGTAGTTGCTTTAATTCAAACATATTCCTCATTTTATGTAGTCTCGCTATTTATAGGTAAAAGAAGAGATTATAGTTCATGGCTTTCTTCTAGAAATGATTTATAACTATAGTATTCATTTTATTTTTTCGGAAAATGTGCTCTACGACATGGTGCAAACCCCACAGAATCACCTTCCCTAATACGCCACGTATGTTCCTAAAAAGCCCTAAAATTTCCTATTGACGCGGTTCGATTTGGCACTCCACTAAAATTTTCAACGAAACCACCGTATGTTTGTTATTATTAAGCGGGGTCTAAAATGCTTGATCTTAAATAGACGTGCTGACAATATATCATTAGTTTTGGCGCCACAGCAGTCAAGGACTTCCGATCTATTAAATTGTAAACGTTTTTTTTATTCGGGCGTATACAATACATTAGGTAGTGCTGTGATCAACAGAACACACTGACAAAAACTGGATGCAAGCATAAATAATATATCCGTGGTAATAAAATGGTTTACTGATGTATTTTTCACTAATACTAGTTGATTCGGTATCAAATGGATGCCCTAATTTTGTGGTTAAATCAAGTTTCCATACTTTTAGCTGTTCGCAAGTACGGATACCCTCAGACGGTATCGGGTACGTGCTGAAAAGTTGAGCCTGGGTATGTCGCACAACTCTACACGATGAATTACTGTTTTCAAGTGCTTGTATTGGGTTATGATTGGAAATGTAGGCCTGGTGTAAAATTAATTTGGAGAATATACTAACATACACGTAGGCATAAAATGAATATATACACGTGTGCTACTTTATTGTGGTAGTTTAGCTTAGCTGTGACGTTTTGTCGACGTTCAGTGACTCACCTGTGACGCCTTTTTATCCTCCAAATTACACCTTTTACTAATATTGGCACTGCTTTATGAATTTATACTCTATTTGATATCGGTTTCAAAAACGTGCTTATTTAATATCAATTAAAATTGACCTTAGCTGTATTTGTAAAAACGTCGCCAGATGCATAGTATTAGCCAAAACGTTGAAGCATGCTATTGTATGATCTATGTTTCATCGATGGAAAAACCTAGCTCAGCATAAAACCAAAAGAAAATACCAGAAAAGGTGAAAATACATTGAAATACTGCTAATATAAAACGAAACTGGTGTAGTGAAAAACGCGTCACGACTCAAACAATGGTATCGATACCGTATCGAGTCTATTGTTTTATACCACTCCCTTTTTCTGGTCTACCTATCCTTCATAATTTAACAGCAGTCCAAAAATCAAATCTGAAAATTTAAAATAAAACATTTTGCAGAACGACTCGAAGAGTGCTGCTTGCAATCGTGGGCATTAAGGTAAACCATAAGTGTCGGCATAAACAACGGGTTTTATTATAGCTGGTCAGCAACAGCTTCAAACCAAACAAAAGTTAGCATATAATTATTGTGAATTAATGTATTACTGTTAAATAGCGCATTTCTTTACACTTGAACGGTGTTTATATTTTTTGTGTAACGTTTTAATATTTCATGCGTGAGTGAGTTGAGACACATGAACAGACAAAACTTCTGTACCTGACTTTGCGTAATTCCTTCCGGCTTATATGGCCCTGATGGTTTAGCGGCAATAAAGAAAGAGGAGGTTGTACAGAATATAAAACAAATTTGCACGCTAATTGATATACTACAAATGTGTCCGTCATAATGTGAAATTTTTTCAAATAGAAATGGTAAACGCTGTCGTAGCAAAAGGGGGCGTGCCCACCCTGGACGATTAGCGAAATCTACTGGTAATTTGGCCGTTAAAAATCGAGGGGAGACAAATAAATGCTTGAGTATGTTTCCCAACAATTTTTGCCAACTAAACCATCAATTTTGCTAAAAAATTCTGTTTGAGCGGTGTGTTTTTAATTGTGTTTGCCAGCTTGTCCCCAATTTTCCTTCGGGTTTTGCCAAAACATTTCGCGCGGTTTCGGCGCTTTTGAAAGGCGTTGTGGCGCGCAGCCTAATGATGGATAGGGCTACTTGCCAAGGTAAGATCAGCGTCGCCGCGATAGTTACGGTATCCTGGCACCAAGATCTTGCGTACGCCACTGGTCGCAAATGCGGGTACGTTTAAGCGCGGTACAATTTATGAGCCAAATACGGTTAGAGTAAAATAATATTTTTCGCGCATTTGAAACGGCCTTTTACATCGACGAAAACAGATAAAAATAAAATTATAAACCAGTCCCATTTTGACGTCGATATTACCTAATTTTCTTTTGTGAATGCCATTACCAGCATTGCATCTTTCACTGTCGACCAAAATCTCAGTGTTTTGATCGGTGAAGGAGTCGGCTTTTTAGGGTTCGTCGTTAGGATCTCTATGCCCTGCCCCTTCGCTTCTATTTCAAAAAGCCGGATCATGCCATCCATATTGCTATGAATGATTCAAACTGTACACCAAACTTCAGACGATATTAACTTCAAACGATAGGTACAATAAACAAAAGGTAGACCTCGATAGTGTAACAGGTGAAATGGTTGGCTCCATTTAGTATACATTGTCCTGCAGAAGTCAGGTTTTTACTTAAATCCGTAGCTTCCCTTATTGGACGTTGTTTAAAAGCCGAGATGGTTCTATATATAGTGGTCTTTATGACCTTTGTGGAACAACTGCTTCATGTACTCCTGTCCAAAGAATCTGACAATTTGACAACTTCCTCAGCTGCCCATATTTCGCTTTGGATGCCTGATTATAAATTACGCAGATGGTATACCAAAATCAAAATTAAGTCATGATGATCGTGTACCCATCGCAGTGAGTGTGGCTGCCAAGGCATGGAAAATTTGAAGCTATTTACGTATAATTTTGTAACGTGTAATCATTAACTGGCAATTCCACCAATATATATAGGTTTACAAATTGGGGGCTCAGCGCGCCTAAAAATGTTTCTGAACCCGCGGATATGGACGTGGCGGTGGTAAGTCTCCCATTTGCGTGGGTACCCGTGCGCTCTAAAAATTTTGCACGCACACACTTCATCTAATCTAAAAATGTTTTTAAGCAAACAATGCCGTTTGTATTAGCCTGTTTCTAGGTAACATATTGTGACAATGATGGTTTAGTATCTAGTATATCTATAATTGAAAAGCTAACAACGGTCGGGTTCCGACGTTGCGGTTAAAATAAGGGTCGCAAATTCGGGGTCAATTATGGCCAGGGTAAGGAGGGAGGATGAATTGGGGGTCGCAGGTATAGAAAATTTTTAGTTCGTTCAAAAACAGGCATACATCCAAAATCAAGTTATATATAAACAGTTGCCGCGCCAGCAGTACTCCATATTTGTTTATTTTGACGTCTACATATTTTTATCGATTTTTCGTTGTTAAAAGTACATTTTTCGCTGTTGACCAAAAAATGTCGCCAGAATAATCAGAGAAAACTGTTTTAGGCGGGTTATCGATAGAAGTCACCCATCGTCGCATTCTAACAGCCCGGACAACGAACATGTTTCTTTGAAATGACTTCTATGGTTTTGAATGGCTTACTTTTTCGCTACCGTCCCACAGGATGATGATGAAAGGCCCAAGTACCTAACCCTGCAGGGTGGTACATTATAACGTTAGAAAAAGAACAGCTTAGAGCGTTCCGGGGCCGACATCCCCGACTTAGGCTTAGTGTGCGTTTCATATAAGGACCTTATAACACTAAGGCTTAAACTTAGTATACATGGGCAAAGGCATGGGCTTACCTGCGGCCTTATCACTATAATGGCCCAGGATAAAAGAACCCGGGTGAGTTAGCTCAATAGTCAGCCAGGCTGTACGTAAGTGCAATACGTTGCTCAGGAGAAGTTGAGTTTCGAAACTTAATTTCATTCAGTTTTTTTCTACATAAAGAGCAAGAATGCCCATAAATTTTACTAAAGCTAAAACCGTAAACAATAAGGCGTTCCAGATTTGTAATCTAGTTTTGATGTATAATAGCTGTCATAGGAAATGAAGAAGTATATAATTTAATAAACCATACAGATATAAAAATTTGTTATGCATATGCATAGACAACGTACGAGTGTAGATTATTTGCAGCTAACAGCTATGCTGTATATCGCTGTTGACAATTATCGCAGGTACGAACCATGAAATAATGATATAACGTCAATTTCAACTTTCCAACTGTAAAGGTATGGTCGACCAAGGGGTTACGTGTCGGAAAGATCAGCGAGGTGAAATAATTTCAAATTAGGTAGAACGTAGTACAATAATTTCACACCGAGACTAGGAGCATGTGCTCACGGCTATCAGAATATTACGCGATCTTATAGATGATTAAGATTTAATTATTCGACTTTCTGCTTCCTTATTTCGGCAGTTCGCTCTTTGTGCAGCTTCATTTGTAAGGAAGTCATTGTTTCTAAATGTGGGTTACACAGTAGGCGAATTCGATCGGTGGCGTTACTACATCAAATGTTGCATTTTGCATTTATAAATAGATGATTTTACAGAAAACTGAAGCTTGTTTGGCGTATATACATTAAAATTATTTGTTGAGCAAACGTACACTAAATACAAACTGATTTAAGACTTCGCTGCGTGGAGCAACCATATGCGTTAAAATTCCCAAGCAACCTAAAATTTCCTGGCTTGGTATTTGAGAGTCATGGGGGAGATGCGATATATCAGATTTGTCCCGCTATTGATACACTAAATTTAAGGAAAAGCATTTGACAGTGGAACCGCTGCAAATCATGGAATAAAAGTATTGAGATAATTCATCTGCGATAAGGGTTTCAAGTGAAGTTCCCAAATTTCATCTCCATGACCACGGAGAAATCTTGTTTCGTATTGTCATATTTGGAAGTTATACGTGGTTTTCGATACCTTTATACAACAGACTTTATGGTTTATTATGTAACGAAAGGTGCTGTTGTATAAAAGGCAGGATAGGTCCCTTCAGCGGATGCCGGTTGATAAGTGTTGGATTCGGCGTTGGATTCAGGCTGCAAAAATGGGTCATGTTCTCCGTCTAATAGCCTTCACAGTGAAGTTTGGTGGCACAGAATCCACTATTATGACGTTAATTAGAGTAGAATGGTTTTGTAACGTGAAGTGACACACTTAATATGACATCGATAGAATCTTGTAATGTGCGAGTTCCGCGGGCATGAAAATAATTTCTGCGCCCTCGGGAACGAGTCGAGGGGCGATGGACAAGCCTCATATTTGCACAGGTGTTCGCGGGCTCAAGAATTCTGCACGCGCACATCTCTGCTTACACGTAAAGTGAACTACATGTCGGAAAGCAGGTTCAGTATGTGTTTCTAACGTAGACCAATTTTGACGAGTTGACTGCCTGCACAAGCAAAAGTAACCGTGCAGTGGGTCCCGCGTATTTCAAAATTTAACCCGGATGAGCCTCATATGCGATCTTGAGATGTGGTTGGTTTGTCTGTAAACACATATTTGATACATACGCGCGTACTACATGGTACGTACGTACGGTCACTACGCCGAATTTGGCTTAAATAATCATAAAATTTTAAAATTTGAGCATACGTGATATTGCTGCCTAAAACCCTTTTGCTCAAACATTTTAATTACGATATAACTACCGGCTCCTAAAGGTAACGTGGGCCGGGAGCCCGATTAATTTAACAGTATATATAGTTTGATAACAACAAAGGCCTTTTTCTTAGAGTGCATATGCAAAAGCCACGAGAAAACGTTTTTACGCACCAGTTTGTTCTCGAAAAAAATAACTACAGGCTGATAAATGTAATTTCTACTAAACTGAGTGTGTTCGTATTCTCTGAAATGTCCCATAACAGCGGTATAAAACCGATTCAAGGAAGATACAAGAGGTATATAAGGGACACCGTTGGGAAATGCGGGACAGCACAAGCATGCTTGGTATATACGCGGACTTGGAAACGACAGCGATATTAAAACGAGATGTTGACATTCCACAAGTTTAAAGGTAAGTACAATAAGAAAATTATTTCTAACCTAATCTCGCCTTTCAATTTGACGTAGTCGTGCATTTGCTATTTGTCGCTAAAAATACAATATTTCCCATCAACTCAGTATCTAGGGACTTCGAAGTTCCGTCCGTTATTCGTGTGCTCATAATCTCTTATTAGCACATTTTTAAAAAACAGCGGGGGACGGGAGGTGAATTTATATTAGCAAATCGGCAGAAAAGTAACAAGTCTAAAAACAACGTTGTATATATAGCATAAATACATGTAGGATTCCAAAAATATAAAAAAAACATTTCGTTATTTTACCTACTCAATTCACAAATTTTTTTATGGAAGTTGATTTTAATAAATTTGGAAAAATGATATAACATTTACAGGAACACGAGCAAGGTGTAACAAATCAAAAATATTAAATAAACTCGGAAAACACCTGCTTGGTTAGAGCTGAAACATGATAACATATACGAGTTACGTGTTGCGCACAATATTATATACCTGATTATATATAGTGAGCAAACGTCACTTAATACAATGTGTCCTGCAATGGTTATATATAATTGCAATAAAATGAATATGTTTAGAAGTGATTGCAATAAAGGCTATCGATTGAAGTGCTCTATTGTAAATCAAATAAAATAAGAAACGCAGAAACCGAAATTATTTCGTGTTTGAGTTCTAATTTAGGGTGGTGGCGAGGTTGACACTTTAGCTTAACCCGAAGCTGTTCTTCATTCTAGCAGCTTTCTATATATATATATCATTTTTATTTTTAATTGCATTATTTAGGAAAATAATTTCTGGCCGAGCCCGTAATCAATAATACAATATCGTCCACGTCAACACCGCCTTTCTTCTCAGCTAGTTTTGTCCGACAACAGCATTTTCAAACAAATCACAAGGTCTATCACTACCCCTGTCTCAACATTAGAACTGTTAGGCAGGTGGCGACTTATGTTAACTCAAAAAATTTAAATCTTAAAAAATAGGTAATCTCAAAATTTAAGGAACCTAGAATTTTGGAGTTTAGGCAATGTTGGAATTGATGGAGCTTGAGAATCGTGGAATTTTGGAAATCGGAACATAAAAATGTAGAGTTCGTGTAAATGTAGAATGTGTCAGAGAATTTTGAAAATATTGAAATTTAGGGAAATTGAAAAAAGGGAAATTTAGAGACTTATTTAACATAAGACCAGTCTGCAAACATTGACAAATTGAGTCACATGGAAGTGTCATATTTACACTATTCAATAAAGTGAAAATTCATTTATTCAGGTAAAACTATTATAGAATTTGACTCATATAATGTGAGTCAAATATATATACATATATATATATATACATAAATATATAGTCAGCAAAACGGTTTCGGATCATTAATTGAGTCGAAATCGCTGGCACAAGCTAGAAAAAAGTGAGAATCTAACCGTTTATTTAGAACGAGGAAACATTGCTGTTAGGGCCAAGTACTATGAAACTACTCATTTACGGGTGACACAACAACTAACCCAATGTTTAATTACAGTGCTATCTAGAGGCCCTGAAGCCACTGTGCAACCTCTAAAATGTTCTAAATTTGAGAAACTGAATCTAGACTTCGACTGCCTGATGCGCTGGCTCGGTGAAAAAATATCAGACAAAAAAATGTCACGCTGTTGCATGTAATGCAAGCAATGGTAAAATTTTTTATATTTGCACAAATATGTCATACAAATACCCATATGAAACTAATATTGCACTAAACGAAAAGTTCACAACGTATACAGCAATCAGATGACGAAACGGATTTATAATAGCTTTCGTTAGCAAGAAATGGCATGCTTTCTGCTTTGAATCATAATCAAAGCATCGCATTTGATCTGGGTTGCATATTCACTTTTCTGCAGCATTAGTATGCACGGTTGTTCTTTCTGTTTATATATTTGGTTACTTTTTCAGACCAGTTTTATATATAGATCAGTTAAATTGTTGACCCAACATTCAAGCAAAGCATCTTACATCATCAAACTTCTTTGAAGTTATAATCATTATGCATTTGCACATGTTTGAAACATAGCTGCATTGTGGTAAATTTTGAGTTATGCATGTAGCGTGTATCATTTTCTTTATACTTATGCACTAGCGTGACCCAACTGCAGTTGATTTCCTATCGTAACGGTGCATTGACCACAGGGAAGGACGTAAAGTTAGTCCCAAACAACCACTCAGTTAAAATTGTTGTAGGTGTTAGCTGAACAAATACTTCAGCTTGGTCGTAGGTATGATATGCGCAGGAGATGTGCCTCTTAAATATTTGTATAGCTGGTGTGCTGGACCGTTTTTTCCTGTCCAATTTACTCTAGCTAGCGTATGTTGAGATATGATTGCGAAGTAGTTACTTCATTGTTCTGACATTTAAACCTTGCTAATGATTCCGGCCAATATGATTCCTGTTAGCTCCTATTACTTATGTATGATCAGGAGACGTCCCGTGTTAGTGGCCTCCAGTAGATAGAAGGCTGACTCCTGGTTTTTGCACATTAACCAATTGGAATTTATTTATAAGAAGGCCCAAAAGAATGTAGTTGTCGCTGCTAACTTGTAATCACACGCTCATTCTAAATCCTCATCACAATTGAAAGTTTTGATTGTGTCTGGTTTGCCTGGGCACGCATGTGGCAACGAGCTTTAGCCATCCGCTGGTTCTATAAATAACCCTTTCGAGTTCACAATTTGGTCCGAACCGATAAGACAAATATAGGTATATATGTTGAATGAAAGACAATTTACACTTTTCAAAACTACGTATTTGACTAAGCTGAATAACAGGCTTTTTGCACGTCCATATTCTGCTTGCGTAAACTTATGGTTCATATTATACCTGCTCCCAAAATATTGAAATGATATCGCCTTAGCACCTCGATGTTATGCAATTATATATGTATGCATATATCGAGGTTGTGTACCGCAGTGGTTCTTGGCGCACGATTCGCAACCAAGAGGTCACGGATTAGATTATTCCGGTGACGCATTGTCTGCCTGAGCAACAGACGTTGCTATGCAATAGCTATTTGTAAAATTGTTATAAGCTGGGAAAGTAAATGGAACAATTTCTTGACCGAATTAGCATCCATCCACAGCTTAAGTTTATGGCTGCTAAATACCGCGAAACGGTATCTTAGCAACCGCTTCCCAACATAAATTAACGACCAGTGCCATCCGGATATTCCACCTCCCGGATTGCACACGAGAGAAGTTTACACTGGAATGGACCCCCTCAGTTTTCTTACGGTTGGGCTTCGATGTTCCTAAAATTTGGCCCAGATTTCCGTATATTTGCTAAAAGTTTTTTCCATTTTTGCTATTTTGCAATTTTCGCAAAATTTTGCCAAATTTCCCTAATTTGCCAAAATATTCCGCGCGCCTTCTTGTCATGAGAGAGGGGGTTAATATTGTTTCTTGGGAGCCATGGCAGGGCGTAAATGTATTTTGGGGGTGCAGACCCCACCCCAGATTTCAACAGGAGGGGTCTACACGAGGATGGACCTTCTAGCTTTCTTACGGTTGGCCCTCCATAGCACTAAATTTTTGCCAATTTTCTCCTATTTTTGCTAAAAGTTTCCCCAATTTTTGCTAATTTGTGCTAATTTTTGCCAAAAAATTTCCAAATTTACTAAATTTGCCGTAATTTACCAAATTTGCCAAAATTTTGCGCTCGCCTTATGCGCGCTTGGCAGGGGAGCATGATAAATGTTGGTTTTGAGGCCGTGGGGGTACATGTTGCTTGGGGTTCGCCCTCACTGCGTAATCCGTTACCCCCTTATGGACACTTATGTTTTATGTACCCTGCCAGTCAGTTGTTACGGCTGTAAATTTTTGCATAACTAAACTTATGTGGCTCGTACAGCTGGACCCCCACTCGCAGCTAGCAGGGTGGTACGCCCCTGTTAACGACCTTTGCAAATAGCTTCTGAACGCTCAGCTTGTTGGAATACAAATCTTCAATTCTTATGAATAATTCGCCAGTTTTGCTTCCACTTTGAAAATGATATACCAGATTTTACTACTTCACGTATGAAACATATGCATCAGAAGCATTATGCAACAGTTTGTTTAATAAAATATATTTGAACAAAAACACATTATAACAAATAATTGCGAAGTGCATTGGCATTATAATTGACAATTTTTGTAAACAAATATTACGCCAAGTTCACGCATTTGACAAAAGATGTGCGCAGTAGAACAAACTAAATTCCTTTTATTTTTATTTTGTCGTGTTTCCTTCTCTGTCTCTCGCGATCGTTCAAACTCTATGTCTTTCACCACGTTTTCGTTTCGTATAGCACTATAATACATTGAAACACTTTGAATTTTACCTAAAAATCTGTGTTGTTAAATTTACTTTTGAATGTTTTATTTGAAAATATGTAAAATCGATTTTACTTGCTCTGTCCAGAGCGACCGAGGCAAGATTTCAACAGTGGTATTAATTTAAATATGAACAATGTACCATAGCGTATTAGCGTTTGATACTATATATGTAACAATCGATTCACTGGCAATCCATTTTACTGGCTCTGTCCACAGTGATCGAGGCAAGTTTTTAGCAGTACTATTAATTTCATGTAAACCACGTACCATTGCATAGCTTATTCGCGTTTGGTACTATATTATGTAAAAATCGATTCACTGGTTATAAATTTTACTGGCTATGTTTAGAGTGGCTGAGCAAATTTATAAAGGTGCTATTAATTAAATGTAAACCGTGTACCGGAGCGCATTCGCGTTTGGTACTATATTATGTAAAAATCGATTCACTGGTAATCGCTTTTACTGGCTTTGTCCAGAGTGACTGACGCAAGTTTTTAACATTGCTATTAATTTAAATGCAAACCATGTACCATAGCATATTCGCGTTCGGTACTATATTATATAAAAATCGATTCACTGGTGATCAATTTTACTGGCTCTTTCCCGAGTGACCGAGGCAAGTTTTTAACAGTGCTGTTAATTTAAATGTAAATCATGTACCATAGCATATTCACGTTTGGTACTATATTATGTAAAAATCGATTCCCTGGTGATCAATTTTGATGATTCTGTCTAAAGTGACCGAGGCAAATTTTTAAGGGTGCTATTAATTAAATGCAAACCGTGTACCATATCATATTCGCGTTTGGTACTATATTACGTAAAAATCGATTCACTGGTAATCGCTTTTACTGGCTTTGTCCAGAGTGACTGAGGCAAGTTTTCAACAGCGCTATTAATTCAAATGTAACCAGGTACCATAGGATATTCGCGTTTGGTACTATATTATGTAAAAATCGATTCCCTGGTGATCAATTTTGCTGGTTCTGTCCAGAGTGACGGAGGCAAGTTTTTAACAGTGCTGTTAATTTAAATGTAAATCATGTACCATAGCATATTCACGTTTGGTACTATATTATGTAAAAATCGATTCCCTGGTGATCAATTTTGATGATTCTGTCTAAAGTGACCGAGGCAAATTTTTAAGGGTGCTATTAATTAAATGCAAACCGTGTACCATATCATATTCGCGTTTGGTACTATATTACGTAAAAATCGATTCACTGGTAATCGCTTTTACTGGCTTTGTCCAGAGTGACTGAGGCAAGTTTTCAACAGCGCTATTAATTCAAATGTAACCAGGTACCATAGGATATTCGCGTTTGGTACTATATTATGTAAAAATCGATTCCCTGGTGATCAATTTTGCTGGTTCTGTCCAGAGTGACGGAGGCAAGTTTTTAACAGTGCTGTTAATTTAAATGTAAATCATGTACCATAGCATATTCACGTTTGGTACTATATTATGTAAAAATCGATTCCCTGGTGATCAATTTTGATGATTCTGTCTAAAGTGACCGAGGCAAATTTTTAAGGGTGCTATTAATTAAATGCAAACCGTGTACCATATCATATTCGCGTTTGGTACTATATTACGTAAAAATCGATTCACTGGTAATCGCTTTTACTGGCTTTGTCCAGAGTGACTGAGGCAAGTTTTCAACAGCGCTATTAATTTAAATGTAACCAGGTACCATAGGATATTCGCGTTTGGTACTATATTATGTAAAAATCGATTCCCTGGTGATCAATTTTGCTGGTTCTGTCCAGAGTGACCGAGGCAAGTTTTTAACAGTGCTGTTAATTTAAATGTAAATCATGTACCATAGCATATTCACGTTTGGTACTATATTATGTAAAAATCGATTCCCTGGTGATCAATTTTGATGATTCTGTCTAAAGTGACCGAGGCAAATTTTTAAGGGTGCTATTAATTAAATGCAAACCGTGTACCATATCATATTCAAGTTTGGTACTATATTACGTAAAAATCGATTCACTGGTAATCGCTTTTACTGGCTTTGTCCAGAGTGACTGAGGCAAGTTTTCAACAGCGCTATTAATTTAAATGTAACCAGGTACCATAGGATATTCGCGTTTGGTACTATATTATGTAAAAATCGATTCCCTGGTGATCAATTTTGCTGGTTCTGTCCAGAGTGACCGAGGCAAGTTTTTAACAGTGCTGTTAATTTAAATGTAAATCATGTACCATAGCATATTCACGTTTGGTACTATATTATGTAAAAATCGATTCCCTGGTGATCAATTTTGATGATTCTGTCTAAAGTGACCGAGGCAAATTTTTAAGGGTGCTATTAATTAAATGCAAACCGTGTACCATATCATATTCGCGTTTGGTACTATATTACGTAAAAATCGATTCACTGGTAATCGCTTTTACTGGCTTTGTCCAGAGTGACTGAGGCAAGTTTTCAACAGCGCTATTAATTTAAATGGAACCAGGTACCATAGGATATTCGCGTTTGGTACTATATTATGTAAAAATCGATTCCCTGGTGATCAATTTTGCTGGTTCTGTCCAGAGTGACCGAGGCAAGTTTTTAACAGTGCTGTTAATTTAAATGTAAATCATGTACCATAGCATATTCACGTTTGGTACTATATTATGTAAAAATCGATTCCCTGGTGATCAATTTTGATGATTCTGTCTAAAGTGATCGAGGCAAATTTTTAAGGGTGCTATTAATTAAATGCAAACCGTGTACCATATCATATTCAAGTTTGGTACTATATTACGTAAAAATCGATTCACTGGTAATCGCTTTTACTGGCTTTGTCCAGAGTGACTGAGGCAAGTTTTCAACAGCGCTATTAATTTAAATGTAACCAGGTACCATAGGATATTCGCGTTTGGTACTATATTATGTAAAAATCGATTCCCTGGTGATCAATTTTGCTGGTTCTGTCCAGAGTGACCGAGGCAAGTTTTTAACAGTGCTGTTAATTTAAATGTAAATCATGTACCATAGCATATTCACGTTTGGTACTATATTATGTAAAAATCGATTCCCTGGTGATCAATTTTGATGATTCTGTCTAAAGTGACCGAGGCAAATTTTTAAGGGTGCTATTAGTTAAATGCAAACCGTGTACCATATCATATTCAAGTTTGGTACTATATTACGTAAAAATCGATTCACTGGTAATCGCTTTTACTGGCTTTGTCCAGAGTGACTGAGGCAAGTTTTCAACAGCGCTATTAATTTAAATGTAACCAGGTACCATAGGATATTCGCGTTTGGTACTATATTATGTAAAAATCGATTCCCTGGTGATCAATTTTGCTGGTTCTGTCCAGAGTGACCGAGGCAAGTTTTTAACAGTGCTGTTAATTTAAATGTAAATCATGTACCATAGCATATTCACGTTTGGTACTATATTATGTAAAAATCGATTCCCTGGTGATCAATTTTGATGATTCTGTCTAAAGTGACCGAGGCAAATTTTTAAGGGTGCTATTAGTTAAATGCAAACCGTGTACCATATCATATTCAAGTTTGGTACTATATTACGTAAATTGAGTTCACTGAGTTAATGGCTTTTACTGCTTTATCCAATAGTGACTGAGGCAAGTTTTCAACAGCGCTATTAATTTAAATGTAACCAGATACCATAGGATATTACGCAGTTTGGTTCTATATTTATGTAAACTCCATCTCCTGGTGGATCAATTTTGCTGGGTTCTGTACCAAGTACCGAGGCAAGTTTTTAACAGTGCTGTTAATTTAAATGTAAATCATGTACCATAGCATATTCACGTTTGGTACTATATTATGTAAAAATCGATTCCCTGGTGATCAATTTTGATGATTCTGTCTAGAGTGACCGAGGCAATTTTTTAAAGGTGCTATTAATTAAATGCAAACCGTGTACCATATCATATTCGCGTTTGAGTACTATATTATGCAAAATTGATTCACTGGTAATCGCTTTTACTGGCTTTGTCCAGAGTGACTGAGGCAAGTTTTCAACAGCGCTATTAATTTAAATGTAACCAGGTACCATAGGATATTCGCGTTTGGTACTATATTATGTAAAAATCGATTCCCTGGTGATCAATTTTGCTGGTTCTGTCCAGAGTGACCGAGGCAAGTTTTTAACAGTGCTGTTAATTTAAATGTAAATCATGTACCATAGCATATTCACGTTTGGTACTATATTATGTAAAAATCGATTCCCTGGTGATCAATTTTGATGATTCTGTCTAAAGTGACCGAGGCAAATTTTTAAGGGTGCTATTAATTAAATGCAAACCGTGTACCATATCATATTCGCGTTTGGTACTATATTACGTAAAAATCGATTCACTGGTAATCGCTTTTACTGGCTTTGTCCAGAGTGACTGAGGCAAGTTTTCAACAGCGCTATTAATTTAAATGTAACCAGGTACCATAGGATATTCGCGTTCGGTACTATATTATGTAAAAATCGATTCCCTGGTGATCAATTTTGCTGGTTCCGTCCAGAGTGACCGAGGCAAGTTTTTAACAGTGCTATTAATTTAAATACAACTGGGCCATGTAAACTGTAACTTCTACATAATGCATCATAATTTTTAAAAATTTCTTGTGTGCTCCTTTATACTTTTTATACATTTGTTTTTTAGTTCATTGGGTTTTTGGATTTGTTCAAAAAGATCTGAATCGCCAAAGTAAAATCAAAAGTTTCGGGAGCAGCAAAAATTATAATAATTCCTTTAGGCTGCTCACATTCCGGTTGATGTAGTATATATTATATAAGATTATGCAAAATCCAAATATTCACATCATATCGTTTATCTCAATCACGAGTAGACTCGCGCATCACCAGCAAATGTCACGTTTACCTGAAAGCTTTATTCGAACGCGACTAATGAAGTTTAGTTGCTGCCTCTTTAGAAATTAAAGTTCCTTAATCTATTGTAGTTGTGCTCGCCTTAGTCTAGGAACAAGTCTTCGAGGCTATGACTGACAACATCCGTATAATTTTGACATTATTGCGTGCAATCCAAGCTTATCGCTCAATCATTAAACGGTACGTCGAGAAATAAGTGTGCAATTTACAAGTATTAATATAGTTACCAATGAAATAACCATTGAATATAGTCTTTGATCAAAAAGTGACCACAATGCAATTGGTCATAATGTTCCAAATTTTGCAAAAGAACTAGATTTAGGTACTTCTGTAAGAACATATACTTGAAATACTCGATTTTACGGAAGATTTAAAAACAAAAAGATTGGCATAAATATAGAAAGTTGTGTTTATGGGAATACCGGGTTTTTAATGATGATTAGCCATGTTTCGTGATTAATTTACTGATTGTGCGAAGTGCGAATACATTGTACTCGTGTGACGGTAAATGGGATTTCGTCAGTTGCTGACGCTTTTGTATACATCTTAAAATGCTTTCAGAAATACTATGATGTCTAAGACACCGTATAATGGCTTGTAACTGAAAAACCCAGAGTGTACAAATCTTCTATATGGGGGTTCTATATGACGTAAACGCCGCATAATCTGAGTGTATTTATATATCATTTAAGAATATTTGGGACCAACACGATATATCGAACCATGACGCAGAGTAGTATTGTTGCACTTTGTCGGAAACCCTCCGCTCGGTAAACGTTCGTGTATAGATTGTTACTATACACACAATTTTTGACTGCGCGTATTAAATTTATATACAATTTATATATCTGCTTGCTAATAATTAATAATAACTGATATTGCGAAATATTCCAGGTTCCTGCACGATTTTAAATATCACACTGTCATTTGAGCTTAGAAGCGAGCATCGAGATGGTCGGGTTTGTGACATTGTCGGGTTTCCCAGCTACCGTAGGTAGTAGGGCCTTGTGTCATTTAATTAAGCTCACATAGCTAGCGTAAGTTATTCCAGATTTAGTTTAATCGTAATAACTCACCAACGGGTGGTCGGATATGACCGATGGCTCAAAATATTTCTTTTAGTGTGTTCTAGCGAACTATGTGTAGATACATATTCATAAATCTACAGCTCATCTTATTTCTACTGCTAAATTATCTTTTCGGTCTTTTCACGTTTTGGAAATTATATATCATTTGCAACAAGAGTATGCGTGGAACGGATTAACCATTTTTGCTGAAACGATTTTCAGTGCAATTTTACTTAAGTTCTGCGTGTACGTGATCATACGTTTGACTGCACGAGCGTCTTTTCGTGTGGGAGAACTGTTAAATCGTGATTTAAAATTGAAATCTGGTAACAGTTCGATTCAGGATTTTGGGTATCACTTTTACGAAATTGCAGCTAGGTGAAATTTCTAATTTGTGATACCAAGACGACCTTATCATTTTTAATATTTTTTCGGTGCATCCGATATTCCAATTTTGGCAAAATTGTTCAAAATTTCAGCGGATTTCAGTTTCCGATGACACACTTATCCATAGCTGATATTATAGTTATGTTCACGTCTCGTACTTCTAGTGCCTTTCCCTAAAATCCATCAAGAAATTTATATCCACGAAACCATAACAATTGCGTTGCAAAACATCGCTTAACTGTAAAGTTCGAGCATTAGTCAAAGATTCAAAAAGCTCTTTTAATATTTTTTGAGATATTGAACCTACTTCAATATCATGAACAGAAACCGACATGGTGTCGACCACTGATCTGGCATTTGTGATTCCTTAACTAAAGTCAGTAATAAATTAAGCCACGGCAACTCAGATTATATTTTTATGAATTATTCCTGCAGCAAATTAAGTATCATTAAACTAGAGTAATCAATAGATTGAAAATTTCCTGCTGCTAATTTTTTCGAGTCCATAATTGATAACTTTCGTGCGATTTTCATTTTTGTTGAATGCCAGCTTGTTCAGTTATTAAACAGTATGTTGGGAAATAATTTGCAATAATTAAATTAGTTACCACCAAAATAACCTTTGTGGCTGCTGAAGATAGGTTTCGATAAAAATTAAATAAAATGCAAGTGGCCATAGTGCTCCAAATCTGCAAAAGAGCTGGATTTAAGTATTTTTGTAAGATTATATACTTCATCTGACTCGGAAATTTTATTGAAACTTTTTAAAACCAAGAACATTGCCATAAATGCACCCATTTGTGTTTATGGGAATACCGCGGATAATTTATGGTTTTAGCTATATAATTTTGTGGTTAATTACCCACTGTGCCAGTAGATTATACTCGTGCTACGATAGTTGGGATTTCGTCACTTGCTGACGCTTTGGATTTAAGTTGACAGTTGCTTAATTTTGCTACGACATGATACTACGGTTAAATTTGTTTTCAGAATTTTGTTTTTTGGTTTTTTGACTTCTAGTATTTGACAGGCCTGTGTACAGTGCTTCAAGCTACTCCACATTTCCTTTGATTAGAAAACAAAATAAATAAGTGTTCTAGAAATTACACATTGCACATGGGGCTGCAAACTGGAACCCATATCATGCAATACTTGTAGACAAAATATTTTGAATTTGGAACTAGCGATAGGATCTTGAAGACAAAGAGATGTGACAAGCAACCCCTGAGAAACTGGGACAGGGTGGGAATTGAACCCACTACTTAAACGTATTCCCCTTTAGATAAGCAAGCAAACGCTTTACTGACTGAGCTATACTTGCCTAAATTTATTCAGTAATCATATGTTATCCATTGCGAATTTTGAGTACAGGTATTTTAAAATTCGAAGAGTTATTTTGAGTACTAGTCTTGTAAGCTTGCAGCTAATTCAAGCTGAGCATTCATTGGCTATCATCGTGTCTAGCAGGCCTTCATAGCCTCGTGTCCGACCCTGATCACAGGAGTAATACTCCCAACAGTGGTCTACTTACCTACTCTAAGCTGTATGCACTGTGGCTGACGTGTATTTTATGGTGTCCGGTATATATAAGTCATTTGAATTCTTTTCAAAACCTTAAAATTGCTAAACAGAAATTAAATTTATAAATAGCTCGCAAATTATTGTCTTAGTAAATTAGATCACAGTCGTTACTTTATTTAGATCATTGTCTACTAACAAAATGTGTATGTGGTAATTGAAAACGGAAACAGGAATGTCAATTTAAATTTTTTTTGCAGTATTACATGATGAGAAACGATTCTATAATATAATACATAATGCAGGTCGCGTAATTTCAAAATCTAGGACTCTCACAAAATCTAGAATATGTAATAAAATGCGCAGAAACTGCTGTTAGATGCACCTGTTATATTATGTGTCAACCAATGTAAAGCAGTCTGCAGAAACGTAGGCAGGTGAATAAAGGTGAAAGCATTACCGTCGCAAGACTAATAAAATTGCATGGCTTGTTTTACAATAAGCGGGTTGGAATTTTCGTATAAGTATACTGATTTATGATCAGTATTGATTTTTTCTTTTGGTAGGCTGTAAGATATAACTTATCTAATTTGTCCACACCTCCGTTTAATGCCAAAATTAACACTTTAGTTGTATGTTATGACACATGCATGAACAATGTAATATTAAGCAGCAACGATACTTCTGATTTAAACAAATTATATTGCATATTTGGTTCATACAGTCGTGTCTTCAAAAGAATTTATTAGCGTTTTTTTCAGAGACATTAATAGTCAACAGTTGTGTTTTCAGGTTTCACTGATCGAGATACATATCTGAAGTCACTGTTGAAATTCTTTTGCCGGACGCTATCTATGTATTAGCGCTATGAATGTTTGAGGATAAAAAATATAGCCATATCAAAACGATTTGTCTCAACCTGCAACACATCTCAAGAACTTCACATTGCCTTTTTGCCAAGCAGGCACTATAACCACATAACGATATTTTTTATCCGTGGTGGGTTTTAGCGGAATGTGGCAATAACTGAAATAAAATCAAATTTCTATGACACTTAGTTTTGGGTTTCAAACGTACTATTAAGACATAGATAAGCGCCGTATGTATAGCGAGATGTATGCCATTGTAATAGCAGATTCACAGAAGTGTTGGCTGCTAGAATTGGTTTAGTGCTGTTGTCTTGCATTATTTTGATGATATAGGTACTTGACTGCATGAGATTCGTAACCGCAGGTTGCTACAGGATTCTTGATTGTCGCAAAATTCACATTCGGTAGTGTTGACAGCCTCAAAACTGCTTTTAGCACCCTAAATTTGGAGGAATAGGTTCGTAACATTTTGTTTGATGGCGTTACTTCAGCTGTCAAATTCTGTAAAGAGTTGCGCTGCTAAGCTTGTTCATGGTTAAGCTGCGAAATGCGATTTGGACAAAAGCCTGATAATTTGTGCAAACAACAACATAGTCTACGCTAGTAAAATAGAATATAATAATATATTTCACTGCATGCCAGCGACACGAACCCACTGAATCAAACACGAGACACTCCTAAACAGTAACTAGCGAGGAAAGCTGAAAAAGTCTAACCAATTTCTAAGTGTCTTTTCTTTCTTCGATGCGAAGATTTTCGAAAGGTGTTAATAGCAGTTCTGGGGGGGGGGCGGGAATACTAGTGTGATTCATATCATGCACGATTTTTGTCTCAGGCAGTCGTTACGGTTTCATTCAAAAAATTATTGCATAGATGCGCTATTTCGGCAGTATAGCTAAGGTGTCAGGAATAAGTAATTATTTCTCAATCAACGCCTTTTGACTTTTCATGTTGCTTGTACACAAAACAAATCTTTAAGTTGACATTTTTAGTCGTCAGAATTTATAGAAATTGAGCAGGACTACCTGTTTGCCTGCAATTATATAAGTTTGTATGAGTCTTATTGTTGGTAAAAGTGTTATTATTCACATGTTGTGGACTATTCCTATGTGAGCACAACAACTAAAACTCAACTCGCACAAACAGTTTTCATTTATTAAACATGCAAAAACTAGTTCTTGTTACAACAGATTTCTCAATAAAAGCCGACGGACGTAGAAATACTGTTTCAGATGTATCAACGGCTTGACGAATAATACATGTCCTAAGGCATAATGTTTTTATATATATAGTGATTTTGCCCAATTTATCCTGAAGAGGCATAATCAAGTGCAGACATCGATGAAGTGCAGACTTAGCTTTCTCAATTCACTAAGCCTAAGCCATAGTTACACCGAAATCGTTAGAATAATATGCTTATTTCCATGCCTAAAGTTAACATACTGTCGCACCCTTTAGGATTGTCGTTTTCCTAACCACGCGATTTAGCTTTTGCCAGCAGCTATTTCCGTGGCTATCGGAACGAATTAATGCAGCTGTACCGCATTATCGTGGATGTTTGAAAGCGGAAATATTATCACAATTACTATTATAGCTTTGTTAGTGCAGTGATAATATTAAACTAATAAAAATGTACATAGACATGGATTCTGGATGTGACAAAGTAAGCCTTTGTCGAGGTTTACTAAAAAGTCAGAATCAAGTTTTTCTCTCTAGAAATATGTGCCATCGCTACTTAGTCACATCTTTATCAAGTCAAAAATGAATATATATCCAACTGTACAGAAATTTTTTGCGCAGTGTAGCGAGAACGGTGCAGGTGTACAAGTAGTGGCTATAGACAATACGTGCCTCAAACGGAAATCAATGTCTATCTTTGTATGGTACTTTATTCATCTGTGGTCTAAAACGATATATTGGATCCGTACTGATTAACTTCAGCTTGCTATGTTGTGTATATATTCACCGCATTCATGAATTATTTTATTGACATTTGTATGGATACGTGCTTGGACATAGCCTAAAGTAGTAAAAGGCACACGCAGGACACTATATCTTTACTACAAAATGGTATGATAAGTTATCCTACTTTTTATAATGTCGTCGATTTGATGAAGAAATCGCGTATGTTCTCGAACTTAGCGCTCTAAATGCCCAATAGCAGTTGATAATAAGACTGTGTTGTCGATATTGCCAGTAGTTACTTATATATCTGATAAATAGGCACTTATTAGTTTTGCGATAAGCAAACTAACATTATTGTCACAGTCGTCAGGATGTGCCTTTGTTTTCGGGTTTGGTCGTACTGTGCATTTTTGCCTTCAGTTAATACAGGCAATAATGTCTAAAACCTCATTATAATAAACCTAATACGAATGTATTGTAAGTGTACTTTGTAGTCTCGGACGTTTTCGTCCAATCGCCCTTAAAAAACGGCGACTGTCGTACAATGCGAGACTACTGGTAAATTCGACTGAGCCATTAGACGCTAACAATTTTGGCTTAAATATAAAGCATTAAGAGAATGAAACTAAAGAAAATACAATATTACAATTTCCATGTATAATGTCTTGCAGCAAATACCAGAAGGATTTTATAATAATACGCTATTGCACGTCCAAAACAACAGTTGCAGTATAAGCTGTCATGGCATATTGATGATAAAGAAAAAATAATATATTTAGTGCACATAAATAAAAATGCAATGTGCATTATAACCTCAGCTAATCTGGGTCTGTATAGCTGATCTTACTGTAGTGGATACTATTTATGATTTTCACACGTGTAGCAAGGGTCTAAATCGTATTGTGCGAGTAACTATTGTGACACTAAACCAAGCAGTTGTTTGTAAAGTGGTAGGAACCTCCTAGTGTTAAAACTATTTCTTTAAACTTTCCATGAATTTAGCATGACATTTGGTTTTTGTGTAATCCTACGAGTAAGTGTTCAACATATAGTTTGTTTAAATATTAAAAAGCCACATAGAATAGGAGATACGCATAACACCATGACGATTTCACTGTGAATAGTCAAGCTTTTACCTCAATTCTTCGTTTAAGTCGTGCCAACTAATATTCAATCTTGCAATCGTTAAGCTGCGAGGAAGTTTTTTTAAATCATATATTAAGAATACGGAGCACGTAAATAATATCACATTTCAACATATGTACTGTTTTATGCTATTCAAGCAAAGATGACTTACCGTACACTAAGCACACAATGTAATTACTGTTTAAGCTTGTCTAGCTACAGGTTGCAACGGTGGATTTCCCTGTGTATATTCCCAGCTCAAATCCAGACTTAGGATATGTCTTAAAAATATATTGCTTCAATTTATTCCTTGATTTGTCAAACCACTATCGTTATAGCTCCTTGTGACGCAGTTCTTTTGGAGAAAACGTCACGCATAGCTTTTGAAGAAATCCACATCGGTATTCGGTTTTCGACAGCCAAGCATGTCCATTATATATGCGGATCGTTTCTTAATTAATACAAATACTGTAACGTATTGCAAGCGCTAACACATCATGGTAACTGGTGTGACAATAAATTCTTCAGATTGTCTAAAATATATTTTTTATGATTTCTCCAAACGTTTAACGAATTCTTGCAATTTGTAAACTTGAGTTTAGGAAACAAACAAACAAACAAAATTTTATTGGTTGATCACTGATATATTTTATAAATACATGCCAAAATTGAAACTAAATATTGTTGTTCTTGTTACTACAAATAAACAGCATTTTGTCAACCAATAAAGACTAATCAGTTAGGGTTGCTCTCTTACGACTGACTATATGTGTCCGTCATAATGTAAAAAAACGAGTTAAGTTAACCTGTTTAAGTAAGTCTTTGAATTGTTTAGCGCTTGGAGCGTTGTCAAGATTTTTGTTGCCTACAGATTCTTGGAGCGAGTTCCACGCATTAATAACTCTTATGGCAAGCGAGTGTTTTAATGTGTTAGTCCTAAATTTCATTTTAACCAGCTTTATGGCATGGCCTCTTGTGGTCGTTACAGCTTACAGCGGACACATGAAATATATCACGACAAGTGTCGATTTCATATAAAGTATTCTATATACCATTATTAGGTCAAACAGTAATCTCCTTAGTTCTAGTGGTTCAAGACTAAGTTTCTTAATCCGTTCAGTATAATCTATATGCTGCCATCTAAGCCTAGCGAAAAGTCGTCGTGTAAAATAGCGCTGTACTCGTTCGATTATATCAATATCTCCAAGAGTGCAGGCGACCAAACCGGACACGCGTATTCTAATACTGGTCTTACGTACGAAAAGTATGCGCGAATCATAACAGAGCAGTCTGTTGTCGTGAAACAACGGAATAATATATTTATGATGCAGTATGCTTTAGCTGAAATCTTTCTGCAATAAGAGGTGCTTTTTAAATTTTTCTTAATAAAAACACATAATCATTGCATTAGAATGCATATGGTACAGGGTACCGTCAATAAAATATTGACTGATTCGGTGACTATTTCCATTAGAAAGAAGTTTGTATTTTGGCGCAGATATGGGAACCTGCCATTTTTTAGACCAGCTTTCGATATGAGAAAGTGCGTCTTGCAAATACATTTTTGCACTATCATTACCCGTCGGGGTACAATGTACGTATAATTTTACATCATCCGCATATATTTTACAAAACACATTAGACAAGTCATTAACAATATCATTTATATATAACAAGAATAAGGTTGGTCCGAGGACACTTCCTTGTGGAACACCAGATGTAACCGAGAAATAAGGTGAAAAAATATTGTTTACTTTTACACGCGACTTGCGATTCGTTAGAAATGAAACAATCCAATTTTTTAGATGATTGGATATACCGAAATTAGAAAACTTGCTTATCAATTTTACGTGTGAGACACTGTCAAAAGCTTTAGCAAAGTCTATGTATATTGCGTCCACTGAATTTCCCTTATCAAGCGATATACACCAGTCATTTATACATTCTAGCAATTGCGTGCATGTACATCGTTTCGCTAAAAATCCGTGTTGGTTTTCTGATAATAGTTTATTTGACGTTAAATGATCCATAATCTTGTCATTAATTATGGATTCCATCAGCTTACAGCAGTTAGAAATTAGAGAAATTGGTCTGTAGTTTGATGGATCTGACGCAGATCCTTTTTAAATATAGCAATAATATCAGAATGTAGCCAAATACTTGGTAGAATGCAATGGATAAACGATTGCTCAAAAATGTGGGACAACGGGAAACGCAGAATATCTCGCAACTTCTTTAAAAATACTGAGCAAATCCATCGGGTGCGTGGATGTGCTTCTTTTTCAATTTACCCATGTATTTATGTACTATGGCGGGAGTAAACGAAATCCAACTCAATTGAACGTTTGTTGAATTATTATTAGAAGGCAAATGCTTATCATCTATGGTGAAAACACTTGAGAAAGTGTTTGTTAAAATTTTTGACCGGGCCTCGTCGTCGAAGATCAACTGTCCTTGAGGGATTTTCAAGGCACTTATGCCTCCTTTTCTAAAACACCTGTTATTAACTTATTTAAAAAGTTTATTTTTATCGCCTGAGGTTAATATGTTGTGTTCTTTGTTTCTCTGAAATTTCAAAATAGCTTTAAAGCATTTGTGGCTCCGCAATTTATAGGTAGATAAATCACCGTTCTTTTTTCAAAGTCGTCAAAGTACCCTTTTCTTTGAAATCATTTTTTTAATATAATCAGGATATTTTTGTTTCACAGGGATGTTTGATTTCTTTGTGGGGACAAACAATAAACACGCATTGTATAGAATATTATAAAAACAGTTCCATTTTTTTCCGCACCATGGGCAGCTATTAGTGCACCTTCCCATTCAACGCAGCTCAAATAATGTTTGAAATCATTAAAATTAGAATTTTTGAAATCTAATTTTGACTACAGATTTATGGAGTCACTACAAAAATTACCAACGAATGAAAACAAAACTGCATCCTGGTCGGAACACAGAAATCCTTCAGCCTGCTGAACAATAGCAACATTAACAGACGATGTTGTTAAAACCAGATCAAGTATGTTGTTACCGCGTGTAGGAAACGTTACCAGTTGTTGCAAGCCAATTTCTATAATACCGTTCATGTATAAGTCATTAACAGGGTTGTATGGCCAAGAGTAATTTAGCCAGTCAATGTCAGATAGATTTAAATCACCAACAATTGTTACTGGCCATGAAACATCACAAAATAACCTTAACGAATTGATCATACTAAAAACGTAGTCAATATTGTTGTTTGATGGGCGATAACAGCATACGATTCGATATTTGCTCGGAATAAGTAAGTCTACAGCAACAGCTTCAAGGTCCATTTGTGATGTGTTATTGGAAAACTCGCTCACAGTTATAGCGGTTTTTACAAACAGAGCTACACCTCCGTCTCTCGAATGCTGTCTGTCTTTCCGAAAAATGCGGTATGTGTAACTCTGGTCTAAAAGCGAGGTTGGAATTGTATAGTTCAGCCAAGTTTTGTTATAGCCAGTATATCATATTTACCACATGATAGCGTGAAATTAAGATCGGACAATTTGTTGCAGAGACTACGAGCATTTAGATGTAGACATCTGATCTGGTTTTCATTTTCATTTATTCTGTCAAATGTTTCTGCATTCGGATTATAATTGGGCTTCATAGGAGCAACCCTTTCAACTAGTTAAATATACACATAGTTTTCCTTCTACAGAAGAGAATGACTAATTTATTTCCGAATATTTCCCACGAATTAATTGTCCGTTCACACAAGAACAACCTTTAAAACTACCAATTTTTCTTTAACTACGACATATTTGTCAGAGACGTTGCAGTCATTTTCAAGTTCACGGTTGAGTTCATTTGCTTTAGCGTGAAGCGCAGCAATTTGTTTCCGATCTTTTTCAGACATTGAGCGGCGAATGAAAACTGACCGGTACTGGGGATGGTTGCCAAATTTTGTGGGAGCTTCGTTGAGCACTGAATTGACCACACTAGAATAGGGTAATCGTAGTTTCAAGAGTCGTGGCCGCCGTTGAGATTGCATGACATTTCGGCGTCCTGGTGGATGTAGTAGTCCTATTCTAAATACTTGCTCAACCGTAGCGGAAGGATCTAACAACTTAACGATCTTTGTTGCTTTGGCTAAATCGTCGCCGAGTTCGGCTAGTCCGCTAATGACGATACATCTGCGTCGATTTGCCTCCTTATCGTCAGTAGCGGCAGAAGTTGTAATTTGGCCAAAAGACGAAATATTGCGAGAAGCTACATTGGCGTACGTGATATCAGATACTGGCGGTGTCGCTGACGGCACAGCGGTGGTTATTGCGGACGGATTTACGGCAACAGTGATCGTTTCCATTGCATCGGATGATGTGACGTATTACGATTGTTGCGAAGATCTCGGTTGGAAATGAGGCACTTGTTGCAAAGAATCAGGATGCTGTCTTTGCCATGGATTTTACGAGCTAACTCGGCGGGAATGTCGGCGCATTGATAATGAATTAAATCGCCACATTCGTCGCAGGCTAGGCAGTCGTTTCCACCATCAAAGTTGCAATCAACACATATTTGAGATCGTGCATTTACGTTGGTTGACTCTGGTTGATCGCGAACAGATGACGTACGAGACATTTGGCGATTAGGAGGAGAATGGATCAAAATTAACAATCAATAATTGACAATGGTATATATTTTGATAATAGTATATTCTGGTGTAACGCACCAGTAACTCTTCTTTGGTCTTCGTTTTGAAACTGAAGGCAATTGGGTTAAAACCTAATAATTAGATAAACGCGATACTTATGTTTGTAAAATTGCGCTATTTAATGTATCCCATTGTACGGTTATCCATTATTTTTCCATAGTTTACCATTGCATGTTAATCAAAACCTAGCAGATAATATAAGTAGAGGCCCCTCTAGGTTTCCATATACTCGTATCCCTGGTGCCGAATTAATCCAGTTAGTCATATGACATTCAGAATGTATTTCGTAAATGGATTTAAGTGCAACAAAAATACACGCTTTAGGCTAAAATCCACGCGAATGCATTTGATATCTATATTCTCAGTTCGTATTTCAACATTAAAGCAACGCAGCATCGTAAAATAACTGAGATTATAAAATCGCACGCGCAACCCATTCACGCTGACTTTCTGTAAATTTACTTTTGAAACAGTGTGTGATGTGAGTTGAAGATTGAACGATTTTAAAATGCACCTGGTTTACTTTAATTAATGTTTGTCAAAAACTTCGAATTTCATAATAGGTGAATTAACTTTCGCGCTATTAACGCAAACTTGAAGCGACAGTATTACAAGTATTACACACCGATAGCCGACCAAATTACGCTGTTATCGCCTTGGCGTACATAAACATATTTTAAATTTGAAGAATACGACGCTGCCGCAGAATCGTAACTGTATTTTTATAATTTTGTGCGTTCTCCGTTTCAAAAAATGATAAAATAGAAAATGTTTTGCAACGTATTATATATGATTTAGTGCAAATCTATGGACGCTACTTGTTAAATTATTTCTTTTGCCGTTCTAAACATTCGTATTTTTTAAACTGTGTTACATGTCTAGGTTTTGGTATTTTAAACGAGCTTTGGTAGTCGTAATTAAAATTTTCAACGTTTTTGTCTCACACTCATACAGTTTTGCTTAACAAATTTTTGCTGTCTTAATTAATGAGAATAAGAAGATGCGAAAGCATGTAAATATACATATAAACTAATGCCATAAGTGCAGGAAAAGTCGAGACATCTTGATTTGACGTAGCGAGAAATAGAACCTGGATCGCTTGTTTCGAAGCCTTGTCCACTCAGCATAGAGCCATTTTTTCGCGCTGAAGTTTAAGCCTTTTTAAGTACTGAATATTAATAGTTAGTTCTTTAAAATTGTATATTAATTTTCCTTAAAACCATTTAATGTTCTTACTATTAAAGACACGGAATAAGTATCCTTAATGTTCCGCTACATGATTTCCCAAAAACTTAACTTACTTTTGAACGATTGGGCTCTTCAGGTATCGCCCCGAACTGAGGGGAATCGCCTGGACTCATTTTCGTTAAATTTGGTACATGCCACATACGTCCTGTTTACCGAAATGGTGCTGTGTTCAGCTACTCTGCTACATGTTAAGAACGGGATCTGCGATTAAAAGACATTGAAAAACTATCCAGTCTTAAAACAGGATCAAACCGTTCGCGAGCGTGAAAAGTCAAGTGAAGCAACTATCGGGTAGAATATTCTTATGATTAACAATGGAAATTATCGATATCCATTTTTTACCTAATAATAAGAAGAAATATATTTAGTAATGCTACGCAGTTAAATTCAGTTCGAAACATAGTGTATTGTGATGTCGTTACTGGATACACTTAACTGCTTGACAGGATAATGAGTTTTGGATTCCATATTTCCATAACTATGCCACTAGGTATGTCCACAGGCTGCAATGATTACCGATATCACACATTTAACAAAGCAAAGCAGTGTGGGCCTGCAAGAGTCTCCAGTCGGTTGACGAGTATAGAGGTTGAAAAATTCACATAGTCAGCAAGCTACCAATTTTGCAACTAGTTCACAGACTGGGTAGACCCCGGGACCTATTTCATTAATTGATTTTAATTTATCAAGTATAGATTAGATAAACTAACTCTCCAGGTGGAAGCTCTGCTCTGCATAGTTACTGGATCCAAGCAGTCTGGTAAGGGTTAAGAAAAATTTTCCTTAATAGTAAGAAAATTTACCTTCTCTTTTGTAGTCCGAGATGTCAAAAAATCTACTACCACTAAATATTAAGGAATATATTACTTATTGTTAAAATTTTTGGACTGAATATCTATGAATAGCATTTTCGTTGTATTAGAAATATGCTGCTTACACGATGTTGGAAAGCGCACATTAAATAGTACTCTTAGAATTGCTTCTTTATCTGTCAACTTGTTTCCTATGTAAATTCATTTAAAAATTGTACACTCATGTTCCCTTTGGATATATTTGTTTTGCCATTTTCGATAAATTCAAGATCATTAATACGATTTTCAAAAGCGAGTTCGAGTATTAACGTTTCTGCTTATATGTAACAAGTAAACTCAACCGTGTCATAAATTTAACGCTCAATTTTCACCTTTAATTGTCAGTCTTCAAAAACAATACTTTACTAAGTATATTTTGGAAATTTTTGCGCCAATATAGTTTGAATTTATTTTTGGTATTATCATACGGAAATTTAAATGTTGACGACCTGCAATCAGTTCGTGCAAGTATAGGTATTGTCGCTACAACAGGAATATTTTTCAATTTTATGGTTTGCAAAATCTATTGCTGCAGCAATGTTTACAAGCACTGTATTGCTGCTACAATAACAACTAGCTGGCTTTCAACACAGCACTAACTAAGCAGTTTTGTTGTTGCGCTACAGAAGTGAGTATTATAGCAGCAGAAATATTCCGAGTGTGCTATTGATATTAACAGCGCCAACTTCATGAAATAGCAGTAGCATTTTCATATAACATTGTCGCTTCAATAGCTTACGGTTTGCAGTTCGTTCACGTACTTCTCCGTGAATCACGCATTATTGTGAGTTTGTATATATAAGTGTCGAACTTGCTATCCGGAGTCAGATAAAAAGTTTACTACAAGACTTTTCTGTCTCATTTAATCGGAATAAACTATACCAGCTGTTTGTGAAGCAGCCCATAACCTCAACATCACAAATACCTAGTTACACGCGCATAAATCTCAACTTATAACCAGTTACAGTGGTGATACAAGGTCGTAGATAGGTTTCATGCTTATCAGGCGTCGCGAACTAAAGACACTTGTCGATGCAAAAGTATTACCGTATGAAACGATTGTATCTCAGCTTCGTCCATCGTCTTTTGTCTTCGTGATGAACCACCTAGGTATGAAAGGGAAAAGCGTAATTGACCATCGAGAATTAAATCGAGGCATTTCAAAGGGAAAAAAGAAAATGTCACCTCACGGATCCAGCTACCGCTATTGACAACTGTTCAAGAAACATCCGTGAACGCAAAACCAGCTATCGGTGAAATATCACGAATGGAACTCGGTGTGACAATGTCTGGACGAAAAATAATTCTCGAGAAAGCATGGGTATAGACAGTCGATGTTAAGGCGAAAGCCAGAGAGGACAAGAACCTCTTTCGCATGTTTCCTGTTGATAAGACTCCTAAAACTGGCGGAAGCATAAATAAGCCAGATCTAACTGTAAAATCCACTGTATCTGCCACGAAAGCCTCTGGATATGACGATCTTTACCGGAAATTACAATCACGAGAATTCGAGAAAGACACCTATCGCCTGGTTAGGTTACGAAATCTCTTGCAGTAGCTGCGGCACAGTTTAATAGTAGTCTAGAATAGAATAGTATCAGGAACTGTTAATGCTGAACGAAAGTTTAACGTTAAATTTTACTTTGTTTCTTCCGGGGTCGTTTCAGGGTCATTCGACTGTATGGATAAGACTCTCAATTTGCCGTCATGTTAAGCATGAGATATATTACTTTATGATATTACATGTACAACCAGGCTTGATTAGTTATATCCCGCCTAACATGTTATATATGATCGTGGATCGATGAGTCTAGAGGGTAGTCGGAGAGTCCGGAGCGGATGCGGCGCCTTCGGCGCCTACTTATTCAAGAGCTGGTGCGACACCAGCGAGAGTTGGGCACCTGTCAGGGGGGTCCAATCGCCTCAGGGGTGTAACCCCATACCCCACTATGAGCATGTATGATGACAAATGCATAACTATTATAAGATTGGATGTTGTTGTCCAAATACGTGTAAAAACGGTGACAAGCCTGTGGTTTAGAGATATTCAAAGTGCAATGCATGATATCTGAAACATTTAGCACGCGGTAAATATAAACAATAGCTAGAATTTGAGTACATTGTGATTTACTGAGTTAAACAGTTGAACTTATGTTTTCTGCAAACGTGACGCGATGACGAAAGTCGTACGCAAAATCATTATCTTTGGGAAATGTCTTCTAGTGCAAATTTTTCATAGTAATCGCTCCATATATACGGTACTCGGGTTTGCAACCGCTGTATTAGTTAGTTACCAGCTAATTATTTTCTCTTGTTCATTATAGCGGTAGTCCAACGTAAATGTAACTTGAGTAAGTTGCAGTACTTGGTATTTCAGTTTGTGACAAGTTCCGTTTATTAAAATAAATATTGCCGAAACTTATAAAACCAGAGCATTTCTGTCCAATATGGGCTGAATATGTTAAAAGACTAACTTTTTTGGTTAACATATTTATTGTTTCTCTATGGTATACAAAGATGTGGCCTTAAGCTAAGGATCTACTTGCGGGACATCATAAATCGAGAGCTTTACAAACTGTGGGGCACATCGCCTTTAAAAAATAGTGTCCGTGTGCCCGACGGAGCTGTTCTCTCTGAGATTATTTCAAATGAGCGTTCCGGCAATAAAACGAAAGCAGTTTGACACCTAAACACCTAGATGGTTCGCCTGATGCAGCGAAATTTTATATTCTGCCTGTTTTCAATAGTTTTTCGGCAACCGCCTAAGATGCGCTATGCCATTAATGCATCGTTCTCAGTTTCCCATTTCTCATGTTTCGGCGTATTGTGACTACGCCACTTAAAACATTCTTAGCCTACATTAGCACAATTTTATTTTAAACTACGTGTAAAATAATACATAACCAATTCTTTGGTTCAGTGTGTCACTGCGTGATGATATATAATGAGAATTCTCTACGTTTAGTATATAATTTTATAAGATCGTATTGATGAAATAAAAGTTGGTAATTTGTCAAATAGACTTAAAATTATAAATATGTCCAGTGGATTTCTGTCTACCGAAATAATTGTTCTCGCAGCATTGATCACCCGCTTTCAGACTAGGCCTCTTTGGTGACGTGTGCTATAATGCAGTTTGTATTCCACATAAATTACTAAAAATAAAATATAATCTCGGAGATGGACGTTGGCATTGCAAGAAAACGTCCTTATCACATTAGACAATTCCAGGAGGGGCACTTACTCATGGTGGGGCTCAACTCAACGTACTCAATAACGATAACATTTTAAAAAAATTTTTGTTGCAGCTGCAAACTGGGAGGTGCACGAATCGCCTCAAAGGCCCCACGTGGCATTCCCTCTGTATCATAGTTACTATGTAAAGGTGAGCCTTGCGCAGCACATTTTTGAAAATGACAGTTGAATTCGGAGCTAAAGCATTATTTGAGGTACATTTTCGACATGAAGAAAGTAAAATTAAGATTTTGCGTTGGGATAATAATAACCGCTTGTCGACAAACACAGTGCTCAGTGACCGCGACATGTTTAAAGCTTAGGTACCCTGTGACCCCATGGCGATGCCACTGTATCACAGCTACAGTGTAAAGTTGAGCCTTGCGCAACATATTGAAAATGACAGTTGAATTCGGTGCTAAATCATTAATTGACGCACATTTTTGACATGACGAAATTGAGATTACGAGTTTGTGCTGGTATAATAATCGCTTGTCGACACACATAAGGCTCAATGACATCGACGTGTTTAAAGTTTAGGTACCCCAGTGTTTCCCATGGCTCCTGTATCAGAGCTAAAGTGTAAACGTGAGCCTTGCCCAACACATCGAAAATGAAATTTGAATTCGGTGCTAAAGCATTAATTGACGCACATTTTCGACATGACGAAAGTGAAATTACGAATTTGCGCTGGTATAATAATCGCTTGTCGACACGCACAATGCTCAATGACCGCGACATGTTTAAGTTTAGGTATTTTAAAAATCAACTCTTAATTTTGAAAAGGACAAAATAAGAATTGAAAATATAAGTCAACTCACAATGAATGATCACCACCACGCATTGCAATATAGCGATATACAAAGACTAAACTAAAAGTCTTAACGATATACGAAAAAGACGGATATTTTTCCAAAAAATCCCAAATCATGTATACGATATTGGATTTGTTGTATCCTCATTAAATACAACATGTTTTAGATTGAGGGTGACATTGTAACAAATACAAATATATTGTACAATTGTATATATATACAATTAACAATCTAATATAACATATGAAATCACGTTCGAAAATTGATATGAAATTCGATGAAAAAAAATGGTGCACTATTACCTGCTGCTGTGAAAATAGTAACTTATCGTGAGAATTGGAAAATATATATACAAAAGTTCCTCTTATATAATCAAGTTTATTTTAGATAAATTTCTTTTTATTAATGTTACGTATTAAGTCGCATCAAATTCAAAATTGTTTTGGTATTGTATGATAAAAGCTATGGTCGTGTCATTAATCAAAGTATATAATAAAAATTCTCCAAATATCTTAAAACTTTTGCTTTTATATCAATGTCAGGAACTGTCTTGTACAATATTAGTATGCAGTAAAAAGGATTTGAGATTAATGAATTTTTGTGTCGATTTGTCATTATCATTTGTTCATTGCTTGGCTTTGTTGCCACGTTCAAGATTTCTTGGTTTGTGGTGGTGTGACACACTAATTTAAATTACGATATTTGATTCAACCCCCAGCTTTGCACATGTCACAGGGCGTTAACAAAGAGCAAGCTGGTACTGGACGTAAATCTAGGACCGCTGGCTATAACGTTGCTTTTAATTATTGGATAGCCAGTACAAAACATAAGCAATAATCACATCCACCTCAACTTATTGCTAATAAACGCGGTTATTGCGTGCAAACACTCATAGGTGCACCTTAAAAGAAATCGGGCAATTCATTGTAGATGTAAAATGTAACAGCATTTAGTTTAATACTGTCCCGAAAACCTTTTAACCTTTATTTCGTTGCAAAATCTTAATTCGGGATGAACCCACAATATCTGCCTGTCGCGAAAGCATATTAAAAATTGGAACTATATAGATCCAACTATGCCAAAGCCGCAAGTGGTAATAGCATTAGTCGCATACAATACAAATTAAATAACACAGGTATACAAATATTCGCAGAAGTCCATTGAGAATAGTGGTTAAAAACTGGAAGTTTTCTTTATTGTTGAAATGTAATTCCAAATATTCCTTTTGTACAGATTTTGCAGTCTAAATCTAGTAATGTTCGGTAGGCGATAATAGGATATTATAACAGGGCTAATTTCGAGAAATATGTTCACGTTTGAAATACCTCTGCATAACATATGCAAGATTCCCGCCTTAACGAGGACAATTAATGTAGAAAAATACGATGCATATTTGATGCAGATGCAGTTATAAACACGAATGTATTTCGCCTAGTTAGTGCTGTTGTAATTTGCTATCATGTCCTATTTTCCTTAAAAATTTGTACAAAAACAATATGTGTGGAATTGCATTTTAACAATAAACCAAGCTTGCAGCTTAAATTTCAATAACGTTTAGTAGGCAATAATAGCATATTATGGCAGTGCTAATTACGTGAAACAAGTTCGCGCTTATAATACCTCTGCATAAAATATGAGTGATTCCTTACTAGTGAGGATAATTAATATAGAAAAATACGGTGTTAGCTATTCTCGATGAGACAAACCGGCTCCGTACTGTGTAGTGTCGCGCCACGATTTGTCGTTCTGCCAGTTAACATTTTCTATGCCCAAGGGTTTTGTGGTTCAGAATGTAAGGCATGACAAACGCCATGGTTGGGGATATGGCGAAAAATATTTTGATTCATATGAATTGAGAAGACATATTAAAACTGTTCCCTAATTTTTCATGCATATATAGAAAATCCTGGACCAGAATTTTTCAAAGAGTTTGTAATAAATTTCTAAAAAAATATTTCTGAATTTCACTTTTGCATTTCGTGCTTATGTCCGGTATTCTTTTCAGCGGAAAGCACAGAATCTTAACAATACACTTTTTGCATTTAGAAACTTTTGAAATCTTGAGGCTGAATGGTTACCTAAATGAATTGGATGCTATGTATAAACTCTTTTATTTCGAGAAGATACACGGCATACGGATAAACTATTTTCATTGTTGACGTTTGTTTTGGTTCTGATTATCCTTTGTTCGAGATTATTTCAGGCTAAATAACAGAGTTATCGATGACTTTATACGCTGTTTGCCAAAACAGCATTTCAATCTAGAGCATTTAATACACTGCGATACTGGTGTCTCGGCCATGGAGTTGTCTCTAGTCATATTCGTAAGTTTTCGTCACGGATTTTTTAGTCTTTTTTATTTTAGATTTTGCGTTTCATAACCCAATGCTTATGGAGAAACCCAATAAAAATAGAGTCGAATATATAGTGGCTGACTTCATGGAATATGCTGTTAACTTGGGAGTTGAGTATGCAACGATTCTGATAATTTCGTTGCTAGAATTGGATGTTGACGACTTTCCAACAACAAATTTTAAATAATCATGGCGAGATATAAACATAAATAATAAATAATGTTTGTTTAACGTCTGATATTTGAAAGGTCTTTGGTTACTTTTTGTCATATCTTAGCTCGTTTTCAGACAAATTGATTTGAAATTATTTATCTTATTTTAACATATCTTATTTTAAGTTATATGTTTAGGACAAGAAATTATGGTTTAGAATTTAAATGAAATGTGGCTTACCAAAATTGTAGTATGAAAAGTTAGCATTTGTAGATCTCATTACTTCTAATAAATAGAATGATATAAGTAAAAGACATTAGTTGTTTATGGGTAAGAATATGTCTGTTGTACACGGTACATTATATGCTATCTACATTCGAATTTGCAGTTTACAACAGCAATCTAACCACTTCATTATTCAGTCTATCGCCCAAGCCCACAGAATCCACCCTAAGATAATTCAAACAGTAGTTCAAATGAATCAGTACATCAGTGTATTGCCAAAAGTTCACGCTGAAATGCTAAGGTTAAGGTAAAATATGTTTTTATACTCGAAGACTCTCTCAAGTATACCAGGCTTATGTACTTATGTTGCAATATTTAGCGATCCACATCGTTGCAGAAATTTAGTTTCCTATAAAGTTAGCTGATATATATAATAAAAAAATTGAAAAGCTTTTATATTAATATATTTTAGCTTTTCCTGAGCCTTCTAACATGCTCAATACTGCCAAATGGATGGAACTTGGGTAGTTTTGCAAATGCTGCAAGTATGCATTTCGTTAACCGAACAAGCAATCTTCGGCCAACATTTGTTGTAAATTTCGATATTTCGGTTATAATATGTCAAGGCAGTGCCTCGGAATCAGATCTTCGAATGTATCCGATATCTGCGATTTGTAATGGTGACCCAGATTGCTATCCGAGTCCAGCAATGTCCGATGAAAATTTTCCTTACTGTAGTAAGTCATTTATTGTTAGTTCTAGTCTGCGATATGTAATGGTGACCCAGATTGCTATCCGAGTCCAGCAATGTCCGATGAAAATTTTCCTTACTGTAGTAAGTCATTTATTGTTAGTTCTAGTCTGCGATATGTAATGGTGACCCAGATTGCTATCCGAGTCCAGCAATGTCCGATGAAAATTTTCCTTACTGTAGTAAGTCATTTATTGTTAGTTCTAGTCTGCGATATGTAATGGTGACCCAGATTGTTATCCGAGTCCAGCAATGTCCGATGAAAATTTTCCTTACTGTAGTAAGTCATTTATTGTTAGTTCTAGTCTTATATACTAATACCTTTAATATGATGAGTTTTTCCTGTGAGTGAAATAATGTTAAGCGTCGTAGACTTAATTGAGAGGATCCCATGCTATTACAACCTCCGTAACTTTATTCGGGTCCAGAGGAAACATATTTACTACATCGTTGGTTTGGACCAATGGTACCTCGAATTCTTTGAACTGAGGGGTCTGAAAACTGACAAAATTACTATGTTGAAATATATATTCTCAGAGTTTAAATGCAAACATCCATCCGCAAATTTTTTCAGCACCTTCAATTTGAGGAATACACAAAATCATTCCTAAAATTGTACAAGCCGAAATTTAATATTAGCTCACTAATCTATTTTTAGCTCCCCCTATTAATATCTAAAGTGGCTGCCTGAAAATGTATAAGGTTAAGCAATATGTGACCGCCTCTACTGTTGAGGTTTTAAAAATCACTTCAGAGTGAAACTGATATGCGCCAGCGATTGAAAGACTACTGAAAACCTGTTACCAAATATATGTGGAGTTGGACTACTCCATTCCGTTTTCTACTTAACCAAATTTACACGGGTAGAATCGACATTTATATACCAACCGCTATTGCGTATTATAAACAGTCGATGATGATCGACTCTACTGAAGAGTATATCACTCTTCATATTTCTATTACTATCTCCCGCGGTGCGTCGCGGTCGTTTTCGCTTTTACTACTCCCACGTTTATGACGCACTTAGTGGGTGATAAACATGGCTACACCACCTAAGTTTTTGGACCCCTAGATTTACACACCACCCGTGTTCTTGGAATACCGACTTGTATCCCACACATTTTCATGGAACATTAAAATTACACACCACCCATGTTCGTGGATCTCTAAATTTACAACTCACACATGTTCATAAACCACTATACTCAGACTACCTAGAGGCTCATGGTCCACTACTTATAGCCACCCATGTCCTTGGACCACTTTTTCAGACCCCTCCTATGTTCTTGGACCATTATTTCATGCCACTCCCATGTTCTTAGACTACTTTTTTGTTTTTTAAATATATATGTTAAAATGTTTAAAAAAATGAAAAATGGTTGTCCATGAAACTGGTGGGAGTTTGAATTTAGCGGCCCCTGAACATGGAGTGAGTGTAAATTTTATGGTTCACGACGAAAATGGGTGGGGGTGTAAATATAATGGTCCATGAACATGTGTGAGGTGCGCGTCGTTGGACCAAGAATATGGTTGGTTTAGCCATGTATATGACTCACCAACTGGGTAATAATCCTGGGAGGGGTAAAGGCGGAAACAACCGCAAGTGCCGCGGGGCTAAAGTGTTATACTCTTCGGTAATGTCGATCATCATGGACTCTTAGTATTACTAATTATTAATGTGTTAATCTAATTTTAGTGCGTACCCCTGTGTTGTTCTTTTGTCAGGTCATCTCACGAACTCACAACCGATGTTCGCTTGCAAATACCGAATTTACCCTGTGTTCACGCACATGATTATCGATAAATAGTTAGGCGCTATTCGCGCTCAGTAACGATTCAAAATCACAATTTATTCGCTGCGAACACTTGAGTCTACAGTTTGAAGTTTTATTTAGCGCGTTTTTACGATCATAGACTGTGAGTTTAGTTATTATTTCAAGATTGCGAAGAACGTGCCAAATCCGCAAATGTGAGCGTGCGTAATCTGTATTCGGATATCACTGCGCCCGTGTTCAAGTTCACCAAAATACCGACCGTAGAATCGTGAGCTCAAATTTTGTGCACGATTTAGTTCAATATTGTGATAGCAGAACAAAGAAGATGTATGCTTTCAAAATGGACTCACTCACGTATAATATACCCACTATAATTGTTTGAGTAAGCTAATTGTTGTTGTTGTTGTTGTTATACTGCTGATATATCGAGCTTACACTGAGGCTCGTACCGGTCAATTTATGAGCACAACTGTATTCATTATTAATAGCTATCTCGAAGATATATCATTTAATACCAACGTCCCACAATGGTCAGCTAAATGCAGGTGTAAGAGTTATGGACCTTAAATAATATAATGACAACGTCCGCCAATGGCAACTAAATAAAGTGTAAGCGTTATTACACCATAGGACCAGTTTATCATTCCATTAGAAAACAGAACGCCTAACTATATACCCATTTGAATTTATTTTTTCAATTTAGGTGATGAGTGCGAGCCAGATTGTGAAGCTCATGGAGTTTGTCTTAAAGATGGTTCGAAAGCTGAATGTTTTTGCGATCAAGGATTCGTCGGCGATGCTTGTAATATCGAAGGTAGTTCTTATGTTTAGTACTGTCTGAATTCTCTGCTGTTTCAGTTGGGTCAATAGCATAAGATGACTTGCAAACGTATGCGGCAAAGACAAACTGTTTTGGAGCAGATTACGCATTAGCGTTGCCTTTAGCTAATTTGCTTCCGTTGTATAGATGCCTACAACAAGACTAGGGACACAGCCTGCACGTTATCACAACGTTATTAACGCATGTAGTGTAATGTATAAACAACGCATGCAATGTATACATCCGCTTCAATGGTTTGTATGTCAGCCTATTCCACACTTACACAAAGCGATTTAATTGTTAAACAAAATCGAAATTTTAGAAATTTTTAAAATCTTCAGATTTGGCTTGAAATGATTACATTATCAACAACTCTAAAAGCACCAGTTTCAACGTTTTACGTTTTTTAATTAACAAATTAAGATACTACAATAAATCACATTTTAAAAAATACTAAACATATCTTGATGGAAAGACACAAAGCCTTTTCAGATGTTATTTAATAAATACCTTCAAATTTGGCTGTGATACTTGACTGATGATATAACTGAACAGTCTTTACAAGTAGATGTTAAGGAAAGAAAAATCGTTGTTGATGAGAAGCTTTCTAAGGGAACTCATAATTCAAACATGCCTATTTGACCATGGCATAGCGTTATTGGCGCGCGTGGGTAAAGCAAGCTATTTTGCCATTTCGGCAAAGAGGCTATGGCCTGATTTCATATTGCAAATAAAAACCTAAAGAAATATGTGGTTGGTAGGTGTTACATATTTAAGTGATTTTTAAGAAGCATGTATTTTTAAGAAGATAACACTAATATATATTTCCGATAAAATTTAACACTCTCTCGTCACAAACAAAATCTGTGGGCAGATGATTGTAAAAGGAAATAGCTCGCTTCGGCAATAGTCGAAGAGAAATATATAAGAAATAGTTATGCGAACAGGATGTAAGCAGCTATGATTATTGCGGATAGCAGTAGCGCATCCCATTTCCTAAAATATTATTCATCATAATTGACATTCAGCGTTAAATTGCGCTGAACGAAAGAATGAGTTTAAACAGGTTTGAAACACGAATGAATGTGCCTGCTTATTTACAAATTATTAGTCCTTTACCGCATTGTGTAACCCATTTGATACATCGAACAATGTGAAACGATACGCTAGCTAGGTTTGTCATGGCATATACGTTTGGACGTGTGTTTTTACTCGCTCGCAATGCGTGGTTCGTTAACGAATCGAACAACAGCTCATAAATATATAGGGTAGTGGCTAGCGTACGAGGCTCGTACTAAATTATCCATGCTCGGCACGCCGCTGCGGCAAAAGTTGTTAGCATTGTGAACAAACAATTTAAGTTTACATATATTTCGATTAAATTCAAAGCCGAGTTATAAATTAGCTTATAAATTTAATAATTCACAATTTCGTTTTGCAATACTCACACGGATTCGTTAACAATGGGACATTATACTCGCATACGGGCAGATGAATACTTCAAACAAATTGATAACATATAAAAATCCAGGTTTAAAATAACAATATTAAAGTCATGACTATAGCGATTGATGACATTAAAAACTGTCTGCATCGATTTTATTGAAGGCCGATAAAATGAAATGTTAATAAAATGAATCAATTTTATAGAAAAGGAGCACAAAAAGTCTTTAGAACGGAATATTTTATTAAATAGTGACTACGAACTCATGCATTTTCAAAAACTAAGATTACGTGACTAATACGAGCTAAACAGAACCATCATATTTTAAGAAAGCAAGTGGAAGGGCTGACTAAGAAAGGCGCATTTGCACAAACCCACTGAATTTGCATTCGTCTTCTCCATGTCATTTTAAATTTCTTAGATGTAAAACATTCAGTTTACTGACAAAAAATAAGCTATCCTTAAGTTGAAATGTTACTATCTGATTTATTCTATTTCAGTTAGTAATGAATGCCTCAATAATCCGTGCCACGTCCTTGGTCGGTGCACAAACATCAACGGATCACATCGTTGCTCTTGCATGCCAGGCTTCTCCGGTGACGGATATGACGACTGTCAAGGTATCAAGTTATTTATATAACTGTGCGATCCTGGCCTGCGGTCTGCATTCTACTGTCAGTTATATCGGAGAAATTTGAGCCATCGTATACCATACACGCCGAAGCACGAGTCAACTGCGTTACCCCGTATGGTGCGTCGCACACACCACCTTCTTCTGGCGCCGTAGATGCATGGAAATTTCAGCAAAATGGCTAAAATAGGATTAAAATTGCCAAAGCAAGGTTTTAAATTAAGAAAAATGAAGGAGTCCTCGGGGGTGGAAGTGAGGTGGTCGTCAGTATTTTCAGTACCCTTTCTAAAAAACCATCCCCCCAAAGGGCCTGTACCCCCGAGATAACCTGGGCTACTTTCCTGAGGCCTCGGAGCGTCAGAAAACATACCGTATATTAAAAGTGTTCACTGCAACATAACCGGTATGTAATGAACTCAACTTGCATATAGTTCTTTTGAAATATATTTGAAAATTACTTCCGCAATCGCACTACAATAAAATCGTTATTTTTACTGTTTTACAACGATAAAATGCATAGAAGATTCGTATTATTAACACTGCGCATTGCCTAACTCAATATCAGGATGCAAACTGCTCATTTAATTTGAGATTTTTGGCAAAGATACTCTGTTTCGAGTGTAAGCCGAAAAAAATTTCAGAAGTGATCCAAATGTGTGTCAATGTCGATGTCAGAGCATATTCCAACGTCTTAATAACCTGAGTTTGCGTGGCTATATTGTCGCACTGCTCTGATTTTGCGAAAAGCTAATGAAGTGCTGCGCAGCTATAGACATTTTGTAATTACGTTCGGTACACTGTATTTATCTTTTTCGTCAACTTGGTAAAATTAACAAAAATGCGCATTTATTCAAATCATTATATACATTTGGAAGAAGTAGAAGCATAGCGGAAAACCAGAAACTATAACCAGACGATCTCTGCAGCCTTGGAGTCCGTCCTGGTATTTGGTTTGTTTCAAAGTTTTTAGTGGATGTGCCTCTTGAAAAATCAACTTGTCCAAATGCGGCATGCTAATTAAGTATTCATGACAAATCACTGAATAATCCTCTCCAAAGTCCGCATAAGATTTGCTTTCTACATTCCGGATTGTTTCCATGCTCAGTAGAGATCACGGCTGACTGTATATATCAGCAGTAGACGACATTTTTGGAAAGATTTTCTGTTTTGTAGAAGGCAATAATACCTGTCGACACTATTCTTAACAGGAAAACGACGAGCAGGTTATTGTAGCCTGCTCAACCAGTTGACTTAGATAAAATTTCTCATTTATACGCAGTTATCTTGTTTGACTTTTGAAAGAAATGGATTAATAATTTATTTCATAAAAATGTTAACAACATTGTACTTTATAGTGAGCGGGTGGTGCTGTTATTTGCAAGAAAAGAACATACATTAAGTGGTATTATATAATGGCTAGTATTAATACAGTACCTTGATATCATTGATTTCACACTAGTGCTAGGCTTGTGTTACACCATGCGGTCTAACGCAAACAGTAATGCAATAAAACTAAATACTTTAGTCAAATTTATGCTTGAAACGTGCAACCACGTTACTATTGTATACATGTCTTGTGGTAAATATTCCAGATGTTGTTAGTCGTATACCGAATGCCGTAGTAGCATAGCGTCTTAACTTAAACGGGATAGACAACACAATTAAAGATCATTTCATATCCATAATTTATCGTATCATAAGTTTAATCAAGTTGTTTGTGTGATTCGTCTTGCATGTCCTAATAAATATTAGTTGAAAGTCAAATTGTAAACTTATAGAATCAGTTTTTTTACAAAAAGTTTATTTTTAAACTACAATATAAAGCCAGCATTATATTTTACAGCTCCGATCTATTTTGCTGAGAGTGCTACACAATGCTTTTATTGTTTAGATATCGACGAATGCGAAGATAGTACAATTGCAAATTCTTGTCCATTTAACTCAAAATGCTCTAATGTTCCGGGAAGCTATTTCTGCAAATGTGCTGATGGTTATGTTCCTTTTGGTCATCCCCTCCAAAAATGTATCGGTAAGTTGGATAGTCATTAGTATTTATCTCAAAGGCTGGCACACTAAAAATCGAAAGTTTAATTTACAATCAAATTTCGAGCCAGAATATTTCATTATATCAATTATCTAAAAAATGAACTTAATACAACAAAAATTCCTAAATATTTCAAACATATAACTTTAGTTTGAATAAATTTAAATGCTATTTACGTTTATGGGTGCATTATTAGTCATGGTCTTACAATTTCGATTGGACTCGAGCTTACGCGACCTTTTCAGATAACGCCTTTGGGAATCTTTGCGGTTGCAACATGTTTACCACCGCTCGGTTTGACGATTGCTACTCCAGGATACGCGCGACGGAAAAGCAATAGGCGCATATCAGTGTGTTTAAGCGGAAATTGAGGCCTAGAACTCAAATTTTTTTGCGCCAATACAGTGTGACCAAAAAGGTTGGAACTGAGACATCTTCTGTTATCGTAGTGTTTGGAACTTTTGTCAAGTTGCATTAAATCTGTAGCTTCACAGTTACTTTGTATCATGGCGCAAGTTGAAAGAAGTTGGCTATCCCAAAAGTGGAATCAAAGCATACGGTGGATCTGACGTATCTCAGCAATTGCAATATTTGACTCAATGTCACACATTTTAGCCTTTGTACGAAAACGCCATAATTGTCAATCTACTCGTCCCCGTTTGCATGATTTGCTCTGCCGTTATGCACATCAGTTCTAGCTCATAGCAGCCGGTAATCGTTCGTAGTCTGATGAACAAACATTGATGCAAACATTTAAGTGTATTGATAGAGGTTTAGAGAATAGAACACATAATGTAAGTTTTAGATGCAGTTATTACAGACCTGAATAGTTAGTGCTTTCGTATGGATTTGGGGTGTATCTCGACAATTGTCGTATGGCTGTCCGCTTGTACCACCTGTGATTACGGCTATTTTGAGGTTGTAAAGCGCGGTAGATAGGATTATTTATTTGTACTTTTCAATAGTTTTTTTACACTCTTAAGTCCTAGAATCGCGCGGCAAATTTACTAAACTTTGCAGTTTTAAAACAATTTAGTCGAAATATCGCAATTCGTAAAATTCAATCGTTCTGCTAAATCGGTCAGAAACGTAAAATAGTTTATTTGGTGCTATAAAATTGCTGCATGTATTGGATAAAAATTTTTGAAACAGAGCAAGCAAAGCGAACGCAGTTTTCACTGAGGGCGGTAGAGAAAAAATCGTGAAAATTTATTTTTGCCTGTCGCTGTCATTCATAACTCATTTTTATATGGATGGATTTCGACAAATTTTTTGTTCGATAGCAAAAGTGATGAGATGACGATATGCACTTTAATTCACCACAAGCAGCTCCGACACTATCTTTCTGGTCGATATAGCAAACAACAGAATTTCAAGGGTTCTTTGCCATCTCTGGCCATACGGGTACCACTGTTTCGCAGCTCATATCTCCCAATGCTGGCTTCACTTCGATATACGGAGACAACCATTACAATCAGCTCGAGATTAACAACTTTGCTGACCATGACTTTTTTTGTGGGACTACTCCCGATAGGCCGCTGTGGGCCCGAATATGTTTCGTCGACACTTTGCCTTAAATAATGATTTTTTGATTCCGGCATTGTAGTGTATGTTTTTACCATACGATTCTTACCTGTTAGGTTATCAAGCACGCTGATTCTAAGTTGACTATATTATGCCTTTTCTTGGGGTTTGAACGGTTTTAAGGTCGACGAGCCCAATTTCCAAAATATAGTGTATTTTGATTTGTTTGGTTATACGTTGTGTGCAGAACATCAATAATGGTTCATATGTAGGTTTTTGCTGAATGCCGAATACAATTATTTGGGCATCTAGTGACCTGCCTGCTTATTTCATGCGTTTTCATGGATTTTCATTAGGTTTAGAACCACTGAACCTGATTTCCACAATATAGTGTGTCTTCAAATGTTGGAATATATATTACGTACATTAGAAATTGTCTATATAGGTTTTCGCTGGCTGAGTACGATGGTTTAGTTATCTAGAGACTAGCACGAATAGCTCATGATTTTTCAGATGTTTTCAATGGATCTGGGATTGTTGAACCCGACTGCCGATTGAGTTTAGTCTGTTTTCAACCTGGTTTGTGTTGAGCACAAGGCATCAAGAATTGTCTCTATAAGATTTTCGGTACGCTGGATACGATGGTTTGGCTTTCTAGAGACCCATACTAATATTTGGTGTGTTTTCTGATGTTTTCAATTGGTTAAGGGTCGACAAAGTTTTAGAGATTTAACGGGTTCTGAATTACACAGGTTTTAGTGTAGTATATACATCAAATACAGAGCCTGTTACAAGTGAATAAAATACCCACTTGATGAAACCACGCTTGTTCGGTTTCACTCTCGCGTGCGAGATACTGGTTATAAATGGAGAAGCTTTACGTTTACTGAATTGAATCGTAAGTGACTGTCGGTTGTGAAGGGTTTACTTCAACACCAGCTGTAGGTCTTGTTTATTGTTGCAGATATGAACGAATGCGAAATCAACATTCATGGCTGTAACGAAACAACACAGCAGTGTAAAAATACTGAAGGCAGCTATAAATGCGTTGATCGTATAAGTTCCTCTGAAGGTGTCGCTTTAGGCGATCAGCGGTCGAAATCTTTAAAATCTACGCTCAAATCACTAGTGTCGTCAAATTTGAAATCCACAAAAACTACAACAGAACCGTCGTTTGAATGTCGTGCTGGCTTTGAGGCAGTCGGTGACAGCTGTATCGGTATGACTGCCAAATTTTTATCAGTAGAACAATATGACAGGCCAAATACTTGAAATAATAAGCAGTTAACTATAAAACAATAGAAATACAACAAGTCCCTACATAGAGGTTTCCTGCACTGACTATACACCTACAGTGTGATGTGTTTATTGTAACACACCTCGCGCTCCGATATTGGGTTCGATTTTTCTTAGGCTCTACATAATTAAGTGATATGTCAATTGCATTACTAGATATGTTAACACCAATTCTTTAATCTCGTTCCTCTATCAGCTTAAGAATATACCTAGCATTGATCTGACTTTAAGCATTGGTCCAATCGCATTTCAAAAATGGCAAGTAAGGTGCTAGATTAGGTGTAAATTCTGTCTCTATAAGTTTTACACAATAGTTACTTTTCAACAACCGAGCATGTTTACGACTGCATATATCACCTATATACCTTGCCTCTATTTAACACTGTAACTACAGATACTTTTGTTATTTTAGACGGCTATGCACAGTGGCGCACAGTCCTATATCAGAGTGGGAATACAGCTCTACAACCCACAACGGCTTAAGTATAATGACGGGGACCCAAAACGTGGAAAATTTTTTATGTCTTGGATTTTCCTGAAAATCACCCTGTTGGGTTTTCTGGGGCGTAGAACACTATTCGAGGCTAGTATTTTGGCGTGATCCCCAGAAAAAATATTTTAATTGTCTGGCACCCTGACCGCGGGAAGTTTTTTGGTTTTTCGTTTACCTTCCATACTGAATTTCGTCAAGTTTGAAGATACAACAATAATATTGGTACCATTCGACTCAGCTCGACATGCTGTTTCAGAAAATATCCACTTCGGCTGATTTTCTGACATCTTTTGGATTATTTTGGTACATACCCAAAATTTTCGAAAAAAATTTTTTCGACAAACGTATAATTTTGTATATAATTCGAACCACATTGACGAGTTGATTAGAATGGTAAAATCACAAAAATCGGGTTACAGTATAAAAAGTCATTTGAAAAATTTCTGCGTTTTAGTTTTTCGTTATTATACTTAAGCCACCTCAACTCTAGTTACCCAAAATTTTGCAGCTATAAGGTAGAACATAAGTGTCATTATGGGGCAGGGGAATTACTCCCTGAAGGTGCAACCCTTCTTTTAGAAAATTAACGTTATCCTCTAAGACCGCCGAAGTCGCGTAGAAAATTTTGAGAAAAGTTGTAAAATTTTAATGTTAAGTGTATTACATAATGTTCACATTCATCATGATGATGATTTATCGTAAAAAGGTTGGATATTAAAAACGTAAGTGTGAACAGCAAAATCAGATCTGCGACAGCCTATCGTGATGTAATCAGTGTGTTAAATCTATTTTACCTGACAAGAATCAATCATTGAAAGACCAACAAGCGTTGAAATTTAGAGCTAACTTGGTGTTTGGCCCTTTTCATATTGACCCAGATTCTGCTGTTATCAATACCTGTGAAAATATTGTTGTAGAAAAACCAAATAATTCTTACTACAGAAACCTTGTAACGAGAGAATTCCTGCATCTTGTGTATAATAAAGCAACCACAAAATTATATATTTTTATAATATAATCTCCATGAAATGTCGTCCAGAAAGAAATATATATTTACAGAATCATTGATAAAACTGTGCTAAATACATTTGCTTGAAATTAATTTGCAACCTATATATACTTTACTTAAACTGTTAATACATTTTGTCACAGCCGTCAGGCTGTGACATTGATTTCACCTTCTGTCAGGCTGTGCATTAAAGCTTTAATTGCACTGCACGTATCTGTTATAGTCATAAAAGCCTTTTCAGATCCGACCGCTGGAGTCTGCATGCCAGGAAAAAAGGCATGCAGCAAACGTCTCGGATTTGTTGACTACAACTGAGATGAAATCATTTAGGAATTCCGAGAATTGATGACATCGAAAATTATATTATCAACTTTACCAGGTCTGAATTCATTCTTGCTATTTTATAGACAGCATATTCGCAAACGCTGAAATCAAACAATTTGACATGTTTCAAAAACCATATTTTATGCTGAACCGTCGTAAAGTTTATATTTAAATAATTATATGTAGCCCAGGCGCATAAATTCTATTCTTAATAGCAATATGACTGCTGTGACATTCTTCTTTCAAGAAGAAAACTTTTCGTTTTCAAACGAAAGTTCTTGACACATAGTATGTGTTTCCGACAGGATAGCTTGTTCAAATTTGATTTAGATAGTTTGATTATATAAAGATATCTTCTTGACTGATAAGAGTTTTCTGTGAACTAGAGCTTAGAGCATAGCGTTAATTTTCTCTTGAAAAATTAACGCTATCCTCTAATTGCGCCGAAGTCGCGCAGAAAATTTTGACAAAAGTTTTAAAATTTTACCTATGCGCCGTAAAAATTAGCAAAAGTTGCCAAAATTCAGGAAACTTTTGGCAAAATACGGCAAAATTAATGAAAACAGAAGAATACTAGGCAAAATTTCAGAATATGGAAGTCCAGCTAGATGAAAACTGGGGTACATCAGAATGTAGACTCCTCCTGTGTGAAATCTGGGGGTCTGGAACTGCCAACTCTATTCCCCTCGCGGCGCGCCACCGGCTATGCATCATACTGGCTTTGCGCGATTACAAAGAATGTGTTTGAGTACATGCAGAAAGTTATTTATAAAAGTATACGTAACGAAAAGTGTGAGAATGATAAATAGTCACATTGAAAAAATTAAATCAGTTTTCAGTGGGTGCCAACTGTAACTACATAAGCGCAGCAAAATCAGAACAGAGTTTGGAGCATTTAGCTCACTTGCATGTATATTTATTAGGTCCTTTAGCCCCCAACTCCAAATTGATCAATTTTGAGGATATAGCTATAATCTTGGTATTAATCGACTCAGCTAGTCGAGCTAGTTTAGAATATACCCATCTCGGTCACTTTTATGACAAAAAAATTGTTTCGATTTTTTTGGTTTCCCAGTGGTTCTGCCTTCGTACCAAAAATTTTCGAAGACATTTTTTTCTGATAAATGTATAATTTTATATACTGTTCGAACGGCATCGACAAGCTGGGTCGAATGGCGCAATCAGCTGAATCGGTTCATAAGACTTAGACTTGGGCAAAGCTTAGGCTAAGCGTAAGACATTAGTCTAAGCCTAAGTTGTTACTCCATGAATTAATTAACCCAGTTTCACCACCGTTTTACCAGTAGATCGTTGATATGCTAAAATTGTCGCTGGACCTTCAGAATTGACAAAACTCGGCCATAAGGAGGTGGTATGGTGCTAAAGGGAAATACCCTATTTATTTACGTTTCAGATATCAATGAGTGTAAGACCAATACTCACGAGTGCCATCCGAGAGCTACATGTTTTAACAACCCGGGATCATACAGTTGCCAATGCGATGAAGGATTTAGAGGAAACGGATTCAAATGCCAACGTAAATGCGTTTCTATTTTGTATATAGTTAAGTTAGCCCAAATCAACAGAAAATGTACCCTTATGAACAGTGTATAAATAGCAACGATGGTGGCCCTACCACTTCATAATCACTTCCGTAAACACTTCATAAGCATATACATGTCTGATTAGGAACAATTAAATCAGATCAAAATTTGCGTCGCATACATTTGCAAGTATGTGTGGCAAACCAAAGATGTTAGCTATTTATTTTTCCTTCCCACCCACTTGGCAAAATCACATTATGCTTTTAAGTTTATAATTACAATATTGGTTCAATCAGTAACATAGATAGCTTTTGTGACATTTGCGTTAAATATGTATAATTTGAAAAAATGTGTAGTAACACCTTTAAATATAATGGGGTTTAGGCTTAGCAAACCAGTAAATATGAATAGTGGGCATCTTATAATTGGGGCACGACGTCTAATAATCGTCTTTGGGAAGAACCAAACTGATCAGGTTTATGTTTATTGTCTGTTAGCCGGCAATGCTATAATCAATCAGGTTGAAATTTTTACAGTATGTGTCACTTTCAGTGAACAATCTGTGGCGGATAATTCAATACATTATCTTCTTGTGCGAAAAAATAAGACCATTTCGACTGTAAATTTTTGAACTAACTAAATTTTGCTGTCCCCATATATAACCATGACCCCTTTGAACAAAACTATAATGCTTCTCGTGTACTTAAAAGGTATGCACAGAGCACACATTTTTAATTATTTACGATGGATTAGAACAATTCTCACGGAAAGACTATCACAATTCCATGCACACTAGTGTTAATTAGTGCAACACATCACCGTAGTTTTGGCCATATTCTCCTGTAATTCCGGAGGATTAAAACACATTGACACACTTATGGTGGTCATGGCTGGCGCCTTCGGGTTTTGAGAAGAGTCGGTCGAAGCTTCGTCTACCCTAAAACTTTGATCCGAAGTACTCATTCCAATAAAACAGATGAGGCTTGACCTTACCCCACGAATCTGGTAGGTTATATAATGTGTTCTGAGTTTCCAAAAATGAGATGGGTAGGATCGAAAATGCTTTTGATTGGCTTCTGTCATAAATTAACATTAAATTATAAAGAAATTCCACTTACACGCGGGACCATTTTGGCATGGAAGAGCAACACCTGGCCAAATGTTGCTGTTATTATCTGCAACTTTATCATACCTGTCTACAATTAGCTCAAGTTGCCGCTGCACTCGTAAACACCGGTAGTATACTTGACATTCCTGATATCACCAGAATATGCTATTCCTCGATAGAACTAACAGTCGAATTTTTACCATTATTTACGTACACGTAACAATTACTTAATATTACAGCAAATATTCGCTGAAATTTTCACACTGCATAAGGTACATGAATCTCAACATGCTCTTAATCGAGCTCAATATGTTTCGAATTTGAGACTTTTTGGGTAATGTTGTATTTTTCCACTATTTAAAGATATAGTAGATATTGTAATGTTATGGGACTCACCGTAACGGATTGCTTTTATCAGATATGAAAGTCGTGTTATTGGATGGATCCACTGAAATCCGATGTTTACGACCATTAAAAATAGCTCGTTTGATGAATATATTATAAATTGTAACTTCAATTTTCGACCAATAATTTTATTATTTCAGCCATCGGTACGTGCAGCGAGAATGCAAATGTTTGCCATCCAGATGCTTTTTGTCAAAAAGATCTCGGACAGTGTTTTTGCCAGAAAGGATTCATTGGCAACGGGATTGTTTGCGATGGTAAGTCAAGTACCGCTTCCTTGTTTCAGATAAAATAAAAGTATTTCAATGAGCTTGCTGAAAATTACTAGTGTACTACTCCTTTTTAATTTGTCAACCCTGATTTTTATTAAGATCGTTCCAATGCTTTAGTGCGAAGACTTAGCGTCAAACCTAACGTACCAGTACCGAAAATAATCTCCAGCTGTCCGTTTCTAATGCGCGAGTAAACTTAAGGTGATCCCAGGAACTGTCATATTTTACAATTTCGCGTAATTGTTACTGGAACGGTTCTTGGTCAGTTGAAATTCAGCGCAAATTTTTTCGTGATGACACAGCTCTGCGATGGAAATCAAATCATTTTGTGTTGTCATATCGCGTATTGTGTTTAATAACGTTTTCAGACATGAACGAATGTCAACACGCAGCAGTTCCATGCGAGAAATATCATCGCTGCGTTAATATTAAAGGAGCCTTTCTATGTTGCCCTCAGGATATTAGCGACGACAAATGCATTGCCGATAAAACTAAATCTGGAACTCTGATTGGCACATCTGGTAAGATTTAAGAACTCTGTGTATGTCGAACTTTGTTGATATCTGTGTAGTGATTATGATATTGTTCAATTTAATTAGGTTATATTTGCACTCAGATCAATGCTACATGCTCTATAAGCGATTACACCGACAATAATTAACACAAATCAGGCAAAACTGATATTTACACTCATCTTATTGTATGTGCCTGATAGATGCATTTTGTTTCACCTCAGGATTTTTTCAACCATTATACAGTAGGCAATGCGTATATTATTTATAATAAACTGCAAGTGGCATCAGACATACGCACAGTCCACACTTAACTCCTGCCCTGGCAATGGACATGAATTTAGGTTTACTTTAATTTGCTTTAAATATCCAACTCTTTTTCTACTTCTACGTCAACATACAGCTGTTGCACAAATGTTCGGCACCTCATTTGAAGTAGCTGCTTGCTAAATTGTGTCTGCTAAAGGCATAGTGTATGCACACCTCCAAATTAAAGAGCATCGATTTTTTACTCTTTAAATATAGGTATTATTATTTTGTACTAATTTACGAATTATTATAGGTATTATTATTTCCTGCTGATTTAAGAATTATTTTTACAAACTAGATTCGCTAATTATGAACGAGAAGCTTTGGTGTTGTCTTACAGGATCGTACTAGTATGGGCATCGTGTTACAGTACTACCAGGAATTTGATCAGTAACTGTACGAAAATAGCATGTAATTTCTCTCTATGATATAGCAGTGACATTGGCAGTTGTGCGTTCAAAAGAATTGTGATGAGTTCAAATCATTGCGTTCGAACAATTTTGTAAGATCAAAAGCAAAATTATGCGTGTAACGTGAGACTGTGAGAAAGATTTGAATAGTTTTGTTTACATTATAACATAGCAACCTTGTGAATCATTGTAATTGGAATGTGTCGATAAAAATATCTCCACTTCAATAACAGTCGTTTTTGATGTGTTTGTGATATAATAAATGCCTCAGTCGGCAATTACCGTAAAAATTAGACCTTAAAGAAACTCGAAAAAATAAAGAAGAGCGAGGATAAGCAAAAATCAAAACCATGACTCAGAACTTAATGTCTAGCTACGTAATAAAATTGCCAATTATTAACCGCCGCGAGATATAATTCAGAAATTCGTTCGACCCGTCGGTGTCGCAACCTGCAGCTTGGACATGGCCAAAAGTAGCAAAAAGCCTAACAGGAGGACTATATCTTTGCTGCAAAATAGAGACATTGGGTATTTCTTTATTTCTATGAAGCTGTGCATTTGATGCAATATTGCGTATTTTCTCGAGGTTGGTCCACTAAACGCCCAAAAGTGGTGGGCGATAGTTATACGCGAAAGTTATATGTACATGTTGTAGATGTAGACATAATGTTCTAGACACCGGTCCATTTGTTAACAACGCGGAATCTGCGAAGATTGGAAAAACTAAGATCAGTAGCAGCGATGACCGGGAGAGCAAAATCGCGGACGGTCCGTCGTTGAAAGTCGACTCCTCGAAAATTGGAAATCAGAGGAATGTGGATGGTGAAATTTGTTCGTCGGACGCGATGTGCGGCGCTGATGCTGTGTGCGATCGAGATTCCGGAAAATGTCGTTGTCGAGCTGGGTTTGTCGGCGGCCCACCGGACAAGCCATGTAACGGTATGAAGTTTGTAATATCAGATGACTACTCAAATAGCTGTGACTGGGAGGCTATTACCAAATCAGACTATCTTAAAATATTTGGATAGTATACCTTCATGTTTAAATCCGACATGAATAAGCTTACAAATGTTCTACGTAATTAAATGTTGGCAATGCAATTACTGCGTTAAAACGAAATGCGTTGCTAATCATTCCGATTATTAGCCACGTTTATGGACCGGCTAAATTTAGCCATTCTAGCTATATTCGCGGACAATTGCTGGTTTAAATTTCAAGAAGATTCCATGGCCAGATGAAATGATGTGCAGTTATTATGTAATAATAATGCTTTCGGTAAATCCACCATACTGAATATGTTCGTTAGAAAGTTTATGTGTTTTACAACGCCGGAATGCATTGCCTCACAGTTGCATTGAATGAATTGCAGCTGAAAAATTTAGCGCGACTCAAGCATTGTGTTTAATAATTCCAGTATATCTCACTATGTCGTTTTAGATGCTGACGAATGCGTATTTAAACTGGATCACTGTAGTGAAGTGTCGACTTATGAAAATTACATCGGAAAATATAAATGTAGGAATGGTAGTATAAGAGTTTTCCAAACCTACTTAGGAATATGTAGAAATAGTACGATATGATTTTTCGCAATTATTGCCACTTATTTAGGTATGTTTTGCTTAGTAATTAAATGCAGCATATCTGACTATATGTCGTTTTAGATGCTGACGAATGCGTATTTAAACTGGATGACTGCGGTGAAGGGTCCACATGTGAAAACTATGCCGGAGGATATAAATGTCTGTGCAAGCCTGGATATCGTCCGACAAGCGGCGGATGTATTGGTAAGCTTCCAATGTTGGCTTCGAATTTCTTCTTATGGTTGTTTAACTGTGAATGCATGTTTTGTGTCTACGATTTGTACATAGAACTACGACGGAAACCGTTACAGAAAATCGACGCTAGCCTATTAACAATCAGTTTTGTCTTATTTATTGGTCCTGTTAAATTTTCTAGATTGTTTCAGTTACTGTGCGCCTTACTCGTATAGGCGTCTGCTACTAAAACAATTTCAGGGAATATTTTGACGTAAGAACTAATGACGACGCTTACACAAAGTGAAACCAAACAATTTATTTGTAGAATTTAATCTGAAGTAAACATTTTTACACAATTTTTGTATTTTATTATATATTTAGACTTCGTATTTCAAAATCATTCAGTAAATTACAACAAAATTAAATCTCAAATTAATATGAACAAAATATAGTAACTTATAACTATAAATTCATGAATGGCTACAGAAATGAATGCCGTTCTAGCACCCCATTTGTTCAGTAATCATGGTGTTTTAAGCCATATTGTTTTGGTTCAGCATCGAACTCTTAGGACCGTACTACTGAAAATTTTGTTGCGTGCCTCAAATAAATTTTGCCATCTAAAAAATCAGCAACACTTGTCTAACAATAAACTGAAAGGCCATCAGCGATGTGATTGTATGAAGTGGATGTTATAAATGTCTCTGCTGATAACACTTTTTTCCTGTGTCGCTGTTGCAGAGCGCAACTCGCTATTTACAACTATATATGTCAAATGCGCACAAAGAACTAAGACCGTATTCACATTGCGTACAATCAGATTCGAAACGATACAACAAAACTGTATACCTGCCGCATACGTATATTATGTAATGTATTTTTTCGCACGGCTTTATTCGATTCGTATCCGATTCGGAACCGACAAAATTGTGCATGCTCTGTCGGATGAGATCACATCGGATGCAATCTGAAAATGTCTTAAATCTTTTGGTAATATTTCAGATATCGACGAATGCTTGTCAAATCCGTGTCACGTGAACGCTCAATGTATCAACTCACAGGGTTCATTTACGTGCAGTTGTTCGGCCGGATATTTTGGCGACGGTTATACCTGTAGACGTTAGTATTCCTCTGCTTAGATGTGTGTGGCATATCGGTCTTTACAGAAAATGTATTCGAGAATGTGACGTTACTAATAACTATTTTTGTCATTGGAAACGATTTATTCATTTTGGCTAATTTACAATAAAACTTCATGCGACAGTATGGGATAGCTTTCACGGTACTTTCGAAAAAAATTATTAAAGTAACGGATTTCTTCACAAAGATCGAGCATAACGGCATGATGGCGATGAAACATTAAAATACTGAAGTGCTATCTAGACTTCAATTCTTAGTTCCGTAGTATGCTTAGCGTTTTAATGATCAAGTTAATGTATTGTAAAAACTTTGTGTTTAATATCATTCTGAAGCGTAAGAAATTGAAACAATGCAATATAACCTTATGAAGTATTCGCAAAGAAAACTTCGAGTACGATATAAACTTGATTTGTCGAGGATTAATGACGACAACAAGTAAACTGTCAGGTTTTATTAACTAAGTTTCGTCCAGCAGTAAATACGCTGAATCTAAAGTAAGGTAAACCTAAATGTTGGGTAGTGCAGCGCAGGAAAAAGAATGTATCGAACAGTTTTAGGATAATTTGGAACAAATATGTTGGGATTTGTTGTGAGATACGAAAAGGCTGAAAATGGCTCTTATTTTTTGTGCATATAAAGTGTTCCTCTGTGCTGTTTTACATGATGTGATGAGTTTTAAATAGAGTGATATTATGCTTAACGGTGATGCTATTTCATCTAGATAATGCAGGCTAGTTTTTACGTTTCATTATTGTGTAAAGTAATGAAGTATAATAGCCTGTGTTTATAAAACAATCTGAATTGGAGTCTAGCTTATAACTGTGAGAAAATTGACAGCCTAACGCCTACGCTTACACATTATCTGATACGCAAAAATATCTAAGGATATAATGTCACCATAACTTGATCCAATATAGCGTTAGAAAATATTCCACTACCATTCAGTCAAAAGAATTTATTGAAAAATTAATCGCTGCATATTTGAATTGAACAAAAATTGAAAGTTATCAACTTCTGTAGGGTGTATGAATAGAAACTAGTATTTTAACGACAGCACAGGTACGACAGTTCATGTCTGATCTTTCACATGATTTTGCTGTACCTGCACTGCACTGCAGGATTAGCTGTAGTATGAGGTAGCAAAAACATAACAAAAAATTGCTCATTCCTTAATAAAACTGTTTTGAACTTGCGACATATCTTAAAATTTGTAATATTTTGGCTACTACTGAGCTATGTAAGAATTACATAAGTAAACCGCTTAAGTAAATTGTCGTAACGAGCTGATATTATTGCCGATGTTTCAGCGCTTAATACGTTATCTTGTTGGAGCAGTGTGCAAAAGGCACTATGTGGACCTGGTATGGAATGTCATGTACGAGAAGCTGACGGAACTGTTGTATGTCAGCGCTGTGCACCAGGGTATCGACCTGATGGATTGGATAAATGCATCGGTAGGTGATGTTATATACGACTCTTGAATTATTTACTTAGTCGAGTGCCACATATGCGTTTGATTGCTCTATTTCAGTATTCGGCCATATTACATAGTTACATTTATGTATTTAAAATCTATTCGCTATTTTAAAAACATTAGTTGAATCATTGGATGATCAACGAACGTTTACAAGTCAAAATTTATCTCCAATAATAATACAATGGCGGATCCTGTCAAGTTTCCTCCTCGAAGAATTGTTCAGTGTTTAGCGTTTGTAAACCTGAGTCTGTACTTGGGTCTAAGCTTAGCCCGGGCTCACAATTAAATTTTCAATTTTTGTGCTATAGTACTCATATCAAGTTTCCCCTTCCACTCAGTTAGGGGAGGAAAAACTAGACATGATCCAAAATGGCTTCTGAACACGCATTAGCTGTGAATTTATGTCGCCTTATTGTAAACAAGTTTTTGAATCTGGGGTATTGCGGCTATGCACAATTCAATATTTATCCGACGTACGCTATGCAAGCTTGTCAACATCGGAAGTGTTTTCTTGGTTGCATCAGCGAGACTACAGTGGTTAATTATCATACGTCCGCGTATGTTCGTTTCTAGGCTACCAATGTTTTATTGTTTATGTGCAGTAGCGGCTAAAGCACTAGACTGGCCTAGTATTAGCGCAATTAGCAGTGCAGACAATTTGCGTAACATGGCCGCGTAAAACCAAAAATTAACTCTTATGCAATAAGAAGGTTCATTGAACTAGAAATATGTTCGTTTACTCATTTCTCCTTAAAACTTTGCAAAGAGAGCATTTTTAAAATTTAAGGGCCATTATTGTAATTAATCTGTGCTATGTCGTATAAATCGCAAATAAACGGTGAATCGCAAGAAATCTTTTGTATGCAAATATTTAATGTAATCCTTTGTGGAAAAACGATATTTTCAAAACGTTTTAATCGCTTGAATGAGGTTTAATGTATATGTACATATATGTTGGTGGTGGTTTTAGAATTTACAGAAACATTGTTTAAGTGTAGAAAAATTATTCAAGCATTGATGTTTCAAATTTGAAACTTTTGGTCTTATTCGAAAAATGCTTTGAACATAAAATATTTATCAAAAAGCTTTAGGTCATTGTGATAAGGCAGTCCTACAATATATCAGATCCTAAATGTAGTTTATTAATTTTCATGTGGGTGTACGATTTCTAGACATCGATGGTCATTGTGATAAGGCAGTCCTACAATATATCAGATCCTAAATGTAGTTTATTAATTTTCATGTGGGTGTACGATTTCTAGACATCGATGGTCATTGTGATAAGGCAGTCCTACAATATATCAGATCCTAAATGTAGTTTATTAATTTTCATGTGGGTGTACGATTTCTAGACATCGATGGTCATTGTGATAAGGCAGTCCTACAATATATCAGATCCTAAATGTAGTTTATTAATTTTCATGTGGGTGTACGATTTCTAGACATCGATGAATGTGCTCAAATACCAGTGCCGTGTGATGAGAATGCCGCATGTACAAATATCGACGGGGCTTATACCTGCAAATGCAATGAGGGATTTCAAGGAGACGGTTTTTATTGTGAAGGTATGTCCAATCGTTTGTATTATAAAAGCTATATATACATAAATTTTGAGTAATTTTGAGGCGAACACAGTGTTCCTTTGCTCTACAACTTTGCTCTGTCTGCTGCGAAGTGCTGTCTGTTAACAAATAATTTCAACGTATAATCTATAGAGACCGCAATTGCGTTGAGTTCGTGTTGTAATTTCTCGGCTGTGGGGTCAAGTTGCGGATGGGTTTGGGTAGGTTTCGTGTATTATGTGTTTGGACTCGCGTTACCGATTAACAAACTGAACCGCCTAGGTTGAAAGTGCGGAGACTCTCTAGCAGCAGCACCTGTAAACGACATAGCTGCCATGCATGTTACGTTCCCGTCATGAAGCCAAAGGCTATGTTCGATAAATTGCTGACAAAGTACTCGCGCAGTTACATGTCATAATCTCAACTTATTGATAGACGATTATCGTTTTATTACCGGTTCGGGTCGTATCATAATCTTGACATGTTCAGTCGGGTCAAGTTTATATTTTGAACCCGATGCGATCTCTAAACACGAAAAAAACAGCCGCAAACTGTCGGAAAGTAAATTTCGAAAACACAAATATAACACGCAACTCGATAAAGGATTATTGTCTTGACTTGGGAGCATTAAAATGCTATGTTTATTGGCGTATTGCGCTATTTTATTGTTTATGATAAGATATATAGAGAAAGCAACAGCAAATGACGAAGCACACAAACTACAGTCACTTAAATAAAAATTATTGTAGATTCTATAGCTAACCATATAATAATTGGGCTTGCAGAATAACGTTCAGTATTTAAACAAAAATTACATTTCAATATCCAGGAACCAAATTTATTTTACACCATCCATAAGTCTGTTTAAATGTACTTCTGGTATATACGTGCATTGCTACTTAAATTTTATAAGTGCATGAATTTCAGTTTCTCCTGGCTTTGAAGTACCGTTAGAAATTTGGATATCTGTTACTGTTAAACTGAATGATGTCTTTGGCAACCGTAAATGTTTGTTGAAGCTCAAAAATGTCCTGTGATGATTTTAAATAAGAGTTTTAATGCGCAGACATGACAATGTAATATATAGGTTTATATAAATTAGTTGTAGCACCTTGTGCTATTTTACTAAATAAATTTATATTCCTAGTTATGATTCCGAGTTATGAGAGCCTAATATGTTTACACCGGCGATTTCTAAAAATCATTAACAGTGTAGGAAAGTTTTCAAAAATCTCAGATATATTAGACATCTGCAAATTTACTGTCATACGTTATCCAAGCGGCTTTTTGGAATGTATATACAACATATCTCGAAGATAATTTACGTTTTTTAATAACCGCATGGAAAATGTTAAAAGCGGGTCATTCTGTATTTAGATACAATTGAAATTTCGTTAAACTAAATAATAAGTGAACTGATAATTGAAAAGGAGTGAGCGAAGCGAGCGGACCTTCCACCTATAGCGGCAAAAATAATAAATTGCTTTTTTGTCTGGCTGTGGAGATCATAACCCATTGCAGGATGGATCGATCTTCATATTTATTTGATCACAAGTTCATTCTATTTGTGGCCTTTCATTAGACGCTAAAGCTGGCAGATACATCTTCTGTTCCAAAGCGGTCAACGGTCACATTTTTGAAATTTGTTCATCCGGGTATTTATCTTTCGCGGCATATATATCTTGAAATGAAGGCTTTGCAGCGAAAAATAAATATGAAATTGTTGTCATAGAGAGTTACAACTTTGCTGCGTTTTTGATTCGAGCTGCCGCTTTGGAAGTTTAAGCCAAAGTTTCAAGAATGACACCAAAAAATTTAAAATTTCAAAATTTTTGCAAAGCAAGTTTTTTGTTCGTTTGGGGTTAAGAATGAGATTATAAATTTATTTAATTTCTTAAACAGGTTGGTTTCATTGTTTTACCTCCATATTAGCTGTGGTATTAACTCTGCCGGACGGTGCGATTTTAAAATTTGGCAAATATATTGAAATTTCCCCATTTTGCCAATGTAGATGTATGTGGATTCATCGAGGGTATCTATATGTTTTCGGGGTTGCCAAATACGATAAAAGACATTGTATTTGCGTAGTGTGCGTCAAATCAGACGAGCCTTAGGGCCCTTTCTTTTCACTTTACAAAAAAGCACTCTTCAATTTATAACTCTTCGTAAACTTTGTGATTTATAAAATTCAAAGGCTTTCTTCTTTGTGGTCACTGGAAGGCGAAATAACTAGTTCTTCAATCTGATATACGACTCACATGAACGTAGTTTTGCCATTGAAGTACTGCCGGCGTATAATTCTATCATGTGACTTTAAGCGGGTTTAGGGACCTGAATTGAGAACTCTTAACGGGTTAATAAGCGCAGAGTGGCCACACTCGCTCCGTTTCCTTTCACTATACGAGTTACACAGCGAATATACAGAAAAGAATGAATTGGATAGTAACAAACAATGAATTCAATTAAATGTTTTGTTTACTATATATTTAGAATTAATATAACATAAGTGTCTAAGTTCATAATAGTATCGTTTTTTCCTTTGACGCTCGCAATATTCGCAAACGAGAAGTCAGATTTACAGAATAAACAATATTGAACTCTCAGAAAAGTCAATGATTTATTATTCTGGGACTTATTCATTAATTGCCTGTTTGCGGATATTACGTTTTTTAATCGTGATCGTTCTCCCAACTCGAATATTTTTAGGATAAAAACCTTGCTGCTGCTTCCTAAATATCAGCTTCAATGTGTGACTGCTACTATAAAACCAATGTTTTATTGATCCTAGTGGAAAAAAGGTGTGCAAATGTCAAATAGGTAACATGTATAGCCGTATTCGTAGAGCAAGGTACAAACATGGGTGTCGCCACGGCACTGACACAGAGTGCCCGAAAGGTTTGGTTGGTGATTACGAAGCTTACAACAGCGACGTGTTATTTTTAACTGGCAGTCATAAGATTGGTGTGTTAATTTGACGCCCACACTGCCTTAGTCTCTCTAGCTAATAAGTTCTGACAGCGCCCATATGTTCAGATTGATGGTTACTTAGGTTATCGGTATAATTTTTTGTATTTAGACATGAACGAATGCTTAGTCGCCGGCGAGCACTGTCATCCGTCAGCAACGTGCTTTAACCAACCGGGAACGCACTCATGTGTTTGCGCAGGCGAACTCAGTGGTACGTAAGGGTATATAATTTCAAAACTCTTTGAAGCACATCCACGTTTAAATGTCAAGAAAGGTGTATCTATTGACACATTATCAAGCCGCATTTGTTCACTAAGCCAATTTCTTTAAGACTAGATTAAGAAGTAAAGTCAAAGTAAAAGCCAGCACGCTCGGCGAAGTTTCTGTGGCTTTTAACACTTTATTGCCCGGTATCGTACAGTGTTGGACAAACTCAAAAGGCTGCCATGGATCGAACCTCGCTTGCACTGGCGAGAGCGGCGTACGCCAACTACTGAGCTATGTTGGAGCTGTTGCTCGATTGCTTATGGAACGTCGCAAAGTGAGCGAATAACAACGTGTGGAACAAAGATACGCTGTGCGATAAACTCGGTTAGCATAACGCATCGCAAAATGGAAAATGATGCAAATTCTCAGAGTTGGCCGTAAAATGGTTACCTAAGCGATTGGCAAATTATTGATTAAGAGCTAAATAAAATGAAAAATAGCAACAGCGTATAATAAGACAGGTTTTCGAAAATAACTTATACAACTTAGAATATGCAGCACTTTCTTTCTAATAGAAATTAAATGCCTTATAGCCTAACGCTGCCTAGCTATACCAGACGTAACAAGTCAACATAAGAAATTCTGCTTTCATACTTTGATTTTAACTATGTTACTCTCACTTGTTGCTGTCCTAGTTAAAAGTAGTAGGTTTTAACACCGTAGCTGTTTCAGAGTGTTTACAGGGCTTATGTGCCACAGATTCTTCTTTAACGTGAAATTCTGCTTTCACAAGAAATTCTGCTTTCATACTTTCATTTTTACTATGTTACTCTCACTTGTTGCTTTCCTAGTTAAAAGTAGTAGGTTTTAACACCGTAGCTGTTTCAGAGTGTTTACAGGGCTTATGTGCCACAGATTCTCCTTTAACGTGAAATTCTGCTTTCACAAGAAATTCTGCTTTCATACTTTCATTTTTGCTATGCTACTCTCACTTGTTGCTGTCCTAGTTAAAAATAGTAGGTTCTAACATCGTGGCTGGTTCAAAGTGTTTAGTGGGCTTATGTGCCACAGATTCTCCTTTAACGTAAAATCAGTAGACGGTAAAGTATAAATTCAATCAAAGTTGGGAATCTATATTTTGCCGTTGTAAATAATAAATAATTATAATGGACACAAGGCGATAAATTTTACTTTCGTTTGCAAATGTTGGATTAGTAATCATCGATATAATTGCAAAATTTGATATAAAAGGCATCCATATAATATCAAGTTGCCTTGATCGTTCATACAAGCGGCCTCTACTTAATCATCAATGCAACCAACATTGTACCACCTAAAGCGAAATGTAGAACAAGAAGTTGTGCCAAATCGTTCAACTAGCTACCAATTTATCTGCCAAGTTCGGCTGATTAGCTTGAAAAAAATGTGTTATATCTAACCCCTAGTCTCATTCCGAAGATGCTATTTAGAAGAATGCACTGCGTAAAGAGTGCGTTTCCGTAGCAAATAAATTTTAGCTTTTATTCATTCGTACATATTAGCTACATTCTAAATAAATCAAAGTTATTCCGATAAGTTCGCAAAAATTAAGTCGTTAAATAAAAATCTGTTTTAGTCTTTGTTACCTTATAAAAATTATTCCAATTTCGGTTGGATGAAAATTAGGAAAATGTCCTAACTTGCGATGAAAATCAGTCTTCGTTAAGCCTTTACCACATCTGCCAATACTAAAGTGCATATAATTGAAAAAATACCCCAAAATATGTCAAGCTTTCGTTAAGCAAAAAACAAACTGGATGCTTCGGTGTTACTGGTTTTCTAGCACCAAGTGCGTAATAAAGTGTGTCATGTCAGAAAGTTTGAAGCAAATCAGGACCGGCTGTGCGTCAAAAACTGAACTATATAATTTTTAATAGCAAATTATTATTAGTATTACAGTACTTTGATACTAGTCCGTGCATCTTCTGCCGGAGCTGATATATTTATTGATGACAGAGATCAATCGGTCTTTAAACGCTGTTCAATTACATAACCAATAAAAACTGATTCGATTTCAATGTAAACTATGCCTGTTTCCATCAATAGCGCTCGTGAATAGACCGATTGCAATTTATGTATGAATACTGCGTCAATGTTAAACAACATGCAGTAAAGTCTTAAGCCAAGTCCTTCCAGCCCTAGACAAGTTGTAGCCAATGCGGCAATTCAAATTCATACAGTTTGGGCGCTAATACAATGGATTTTCGACTTTCTATGTGACTGATGCAAATACGAAATATATACTCAATTGCAAATGATCATTTAAAATTTCGGCAACATTAGATCAAATTGTCAAAGTATCAATATTACTACTTAACATTTAGTTCCTAGGTTAAAATAATGGTTTAAATATTATCGTTTTATCGCTCTTCTTTGGAAAGTATAATCAGAGTTATCTATGTATTGTAGGTTTCTTAAATGCGTTTTATTACGCTGAAATTTAAGCCAAAACGGTGCATTTTATAATTTCGAACAAACGCAACTAAATTTCAACATTTAATTTCAGTTTCAGTTATAATGGCGGACGTTAATTACACGTTCGTGATTTAAAACCGCTTTTAGTTAAATGAGCATTACAGATATTTTAGATACGATGCAAATCGATTTGCCCACTGTAAAGTAGAAATCAAAATAACCAAATTTAGGTATATTTTGCAATTGACAACGGGATTATTCATCTCCTGCTTGCTAAATGTTGCAGGTACATCCATGTTCAGACACACAACCTTGGTTTTGCTTATACATGGCCCATAGATCCTGGACGGGTGTGGTAGCCGGGTACCCGGGGTTTGAAACCTTCGACCTCCCCCTAGTTTGAGTGCCCGGATGGCCAGCTGCGGTTAGTGTGGGTGGGGCATGGCGCCGTGGGCGCCGCGAAAACTACCTATCAGCTAGGCACCTGCGATGCCTGCAGGGTGCGGGTGACCAGTCAGGGGAGCACGGCCTTTCGGGGAGGAGTACGTCTGGACCTCGGATGGGGGTATGAGGAGGGGTTACTTCCCTACCCACCACCCTGTGAGCAGGTATGGTCTTTCACAAAGAAAAAAATTCGTTAATATGCTCCGGAGCTATTCGTGTTTGATTTGCAAGCATATCTGTATTTCACCATCATCTGCCGCAGTAGCAAGGAGACGCCAGTCGCAGTGTAATCTGTCATGCTTTTATCAATTTTGAGTTAAAAAAAGGAGGTATTTTTGTCGTTACTTTATAAGTTTATCTAGTACCTTAAGCTTATGGAAACAGTTTATATTTTATGCAGTGCGTGCACCTAGTATCTATGAGATGTGAAAACTTCAGAACGATTTGTTAAACGAATACGTCAAAGTTTTCAGGCAGGTTTTGATAACTAATGGTTGCAATTACAGCTTAGGTAACCCCAACTATAATAAAACAACGACTACAAAGCATTGTATTACCCAAATGCTATTTACCCTAATATGAAAACTTTGGGCTTCACAATCACTTATTTTAGGTAACGGAAACGATGTTTGTTATTTTACAACTGGTAGCAAATGTGTTGGTAATAATGATGGAAATGAGGACGAGGCTCAGTGTGGACCAAATGCTGACTGTGTTGATCACAACAATGGCCATTACTGTCGCTGCAAGCCTGGATTTAGTCTGTCTGAAGACGAACAATCTTGCATCGGTATGCTGTGATATTTGCCAATGCATAAGTTCTTCTCGGTAAATCATATATATAGACAAGAAGGATAACTGGACTAATCAGTTATTTTGAATTTCGTTTAATATTTGCTAAATTTTTGCAAACCTTCTGTTAGCTTTGCAATTTGCGATGTATTTTTTCATATGGCAGAAAACTGTAGCATCGGTATACTGCGATATGTATGAATGCATGCTTTTTCTCAGAGAATCAAATATATATAACAAAGGATCAAGGAACTAAATAGTTCTTTTGAATTTGGTTTAATGATTGGTAAATTTTCACACAAACTGCGTTACCTTAGCATACTTACTGCACCAGTTTTTCACGTGATAGAAAATTGAAATAGCTGTTAACTTTTGGCTTCACTGTTTCAAGATTTTGACTGTAAGCATTTTCGGTGTATCATCGCTCATTGATCTGAATGCAGACAAATAAGCGTGTGAAGTAAGGAGAAGATTAGTGTGATTTAACTTCGTCAAATATGAGACAAAGTCTTGAAAATTATATTTCAATATTTTGTCTTGATTTTTTCTTTTTGAATCATTTACCGTGTGCTCTGCAAAACGCAAATGCCCACTTATTGCATCTAAACTTATTTACTTTTATTTTATAAGTATTTTAACAGAATCAAATCTTTATATAATTTCATAAGTTGTTGTAATTAAAGTTCTAAAACATGTTGTTCTGTAGGAATAAATGAAGTGTACAATGTGTTTTGGCTGGATGCAGACACAAAAATATACATGTTCAGTGTACTACTCACTCACAATGGTATAAAGGCTGAGCAGAATCAGTTACAATTCGCAATTCTGTCGTCTTCTACGACCTATGCAATACATGGGCGATGTTCAAATCCCAGGGTATGCTTTGGGGAAGTCGTCAGGGTGGAAATATTTTTTTGAAAATGTTTGGGATCGCAAGTGGTCAAAATTTTCTTTCGATTTTTGCCTACTTTCCCATTATTTACCCATTTCGTTCATTTGCTCCATTTCCCTCGACTTTTGCTTATTTTTGCCAAATTTTCAGTTCACCTTCTGCGCAGGGGGGTGTCGGTGGTGTTCGAACAGCAGAATTGTTCAGGCTTCTTCGCATGGACCGGTTGCCGACGCCCGGAGGGGACGGCCGAACATAAGCAGGATAATCCCCCAATCAACATGTATGGTCTGGATGATTGTTGCGACCGCAGTATGCGGGAAACCTATTAGTCTACATCAGTAAAACTTATTTCTATTATGTAACAAGTCACATCAGTAAAACTTATTTCTATTCTGTAACAAGTCACATCAGTAAAACTTATTTATATTCTGTAACAAGTCACATCAGTAAAACTTTTTTCTATTCTGTAACAAGTCACATCAGTAAAACTTATTTCTATTCTGTAACAAGTCACATCAGTAAAACTTATTTATATTCTGTAACAAGTCACATCAGTAAAACTTATTTCTATTCTGTAACAAGTTTCTATAACTCGCAAATATATTGCAGTCGTTCAAGTAAAACATCCTAAATTTGTTAAAAGGTGTTGCGCATGGCGGAGTATCTTGCTAAAGTTAATAAATTTCTACAAGATCGATTTATGCTAACAATTTTTTGGTTCTTTTCAAATGATTGTCAAATCTGAGATTTCTACGGCGCCCCATTTGCAGCCGGTGAAATAGATTCGAGCTGTAGTATTTGTAGAGTATCCCATTATAATTATATTATGAGATTGCACTGCAACTTAAACTGGTGCGGTAGAGTGTGAAAAAGGGAAAAGCTCACAAGCTTTCGCAAATAGTAAGAACGTTTGCGTTGAGATTATATTTTAAGTGAAATAATATTTTTTGATCAGAGAAATGACCAAATGTGTCATTTAAAAACAGTAAAATAACAAAATTATCAAAATTAACATTGACTTTAACATAGATTTTAAAATTGCGTTTTCGCATTTATACAAATAAATTTATTTATGTTTTAGTAAATTTGTCAGAATAAGCAGCACCAACAGCCTATGTTCTAAAGAGAGCTTACATCCCAGTAGAAACTTTTAACATTGCTTTGTAGATATTGATGAATGTGAGGAGAATCGCCACTCATGTGATGAACGAAGTTCCCGGTGTATCAATTCGATCGGTGGGTTTAGCTGCGAATGTAAAAATGGGTTCCACGGAAGTGGCAACGTTTGTACAGGTTAGGTTATTTCTTTCATTTTGGAAGTATATACTGCGAAATTATTATTATAGCGTATTACCCCGCAAGAACATTGCGGTCTTTGTACGTAATACTTCGTTACAACTCTCGTGCAAAATTCGCTAATAGGCAGACGTCACTAACAACTTTATGTGACATGTTACGTGCGAACTAACCGCAGATAGTAATACCAAGAATGCATAAGGGAAAGAGAATATGACACTTTCCTGGACTCTAATGTGGGCCTGTGTTTGATTACAGGACGTGCTATGTTCGGGTCTATCCCGTATTTCTGGAGGGACTCATAATCAATTAATCCCCAGTTTTGTTGTAGGCGAGGGGCGTAGCTCGGTCGCCTTGAGCTTTGTAGAGGGTAAGTCATACCCCTAATTATTAAGACAGGGGTCGGGCAAATAACTATCATCGGCTCAACCGACTGCCCTTCCCCAAACAAAAAACTGCGGTTGGGGATTTCTAACATACTCCTATAAAACTGGGGCCGAGCTAATCCCAACAAAATTCGGCGAGCGGATCAGTGCATGATGATATCTGCGGAAATGAGGGATGGTAGAGTCCTAAACACCCGCGTCATCAAACAAAGGTTTGCATTAGAGTGTAGGAAAGTGTCATACTTTTTCCTTATGCACCCTTGGTAAGATTTATTGCATCTTCAGAGTTTTGAATTAAATGTCTAACGATCGCATGCTTAACAGCTGTTGTCACAGTTAAAATATTAGATGCTTCGTTTGAACCGATGGGCCAGCAAAATACAGTTTTGTGTGGTTGGGGACCATTCTGTTCCTCTAAGGAGCTAAACTGGGATGTGTGAAGTGTGTTGTAATACGCTAACACTGAGATAATTATACAGGATTGTAATGAAATTTTTAGCCAAAGAAGACATATCATTAACGTCAGGCATGCGCAACGTCAGCCGGTCGGTGAAGAGGAGGGTACTAGACCAGGGGAAATATATTTTCGAAAAATTTAAAGACTAAAAAATTTTCCTAATATTTGGCATTTTTCCCCATTTTTGCCAGTTTTCCACAAATTTTTGCCAATGTTTGCAAAATTTCCGGCGGAACGATACAGAGCCTCAGGGGTCGGGCGACCTGTCAACCCAGTGGATCTGACGCCTCAGAGAAGGATAACCCCTACTGCAAGTATGGTTAACATGTCACATATTTGCAACCAAATTTAGGTTAATGTTGGATTAAAAAGAGGATTTTGGGCCCTGAATTTCGCATGATATCGTTCTTTTTAGAATTTAAATATTTTGATAATGCTACGTAAAATATATGAACTGTGGAAATTTGAATTAAGTAACACATTTTGAATGTCGAATTCGCACTAAATTTTGGCTACAAAAAGGGTATCTTATTTCATTGCCGGAACGTGTGTATGCAATGATTCAAAGACGTGTTATATATAATTTCAGAAAATTATGTTTGCTATTACCAAGCTGCCAATGCCAATAGCAAGATTTTGTGATTTGGATAGGAAAAACTGGGTCGTTAATTCCATGATTTTCAATGGTTGCAGATATATGCTATTTACTTCCTGTACTGAAAATTAACAACCAAAACCACATTCAATAACAGAAACTTTATTCCCGTTCGCCAAACCTTGATCTTATATATGTGCGCGTTGTAAATCTTGATATTTAAGCATCAGCAAACTATAACTTGTAAAATGAAAAAATACATTGTTGTTTTTTAAACATTTAAAGGTGTGTCCTCCTTTAAAAAGTGGCACCCGCAGTCTATAAATGACTCGTAGACTCACATTTTTGCTTATACTGTATATGATATTGGGTAAAATACCTGTCACGCGGAGCGACGCCCGACGTGTGTTACAAACCATATGCTGTGTTACAATCAAAGGATGTAAGAAAGGAAGGATGCTTTAGCAGTATAAAACAACGTTTTTTAGGAAGTAAAATTCTTAATAGTGACCCGCAAGCGAGTGGGAAATAGTACGAGCATAGTTTGATGAAGTTGTAATTTTGTGTAATCATTCGCAACAGGCTTTATGTTTGATGTGGGTACTACACTAAAACCTCTGTAATCCTGAACACATTGAAAACCCTAAAACCTCGTTGAGCCTAAACCCATCAATAACTGAAATCGCACGAAGTAATTGTGCTAGTCTCTAGACAACCGAACTATCGTATTCCGCATGCCGAAAAACTTATGTATAGACGATTCTTGATACCCCGTACTTAATACGTAAGCAAACTGCTGAAAGATAGACTAGATTTTGGCAACCGGAATCAATGATCCTAAATTCATTGAAAACTTCTGGAGATTATACAATATTCGAGCTGGACTCTAGGTAACCAAGCCATCACATTCACGCACCAAAAAGCCTACATATAGACCATTCTTGATGCCCTACAAGCAATAAATAACCAAACAAATGAAAACTCACAACATTTTGGAAATCGGCCTCGTCGATCGTAAAGCACTTGAAACCACATAAAAAGGTATTATATAGTCAAGTTGGACTCTAAATAGCAAAATCATCATATTCAGCGTGCTTGGTAAGCTAATACACAATTGTTGTAACTAAAAAACACGCAAAAACATTGTAAAATTTGAAAAATCGGTATTTCTGGCAAGGGTCGACGTACCATATTCGGGCCCAAAGCATCCCAGTAAGTGATCTCACAAAATGGTTTTCGTCAGCAATGTTGTAGAACTTAATATGCTGTGATTCGGTGGTCCCGATTTTTCGATGGGAAGCTGGTGTCGCGAAATATGGGCTACGAAAGACTGGCATCTGTATGGCCAAAGGTGGCTAATAACCCTTAAAAACATGTTTTTGCCATTTTGACCCCGAAGATGGTGTCGCAGCTGTTGAAGCACAACTAAAGGACACATCCTCATCACTTTTCCTATCCAATAAAAAATTTATCTAAAGCCATCCACCCAAAGATAAGTTATGTGTGACAGAAACAAAAAAATAGATTTTCACGATTTTCACCAGCAGCACCTCAACCGAAACTACGCTCCCTTCACTCGAGCTGTTTCAATCAAGAGGATGTACCTAATAACCGTGTGTGGTTATGTGTGGTAAATTTTCACGATTTTCACCAGCAGCGCCCTCAATGGAAACTACGCTCCCTTCACTCGAGCCGTTTCAATCAAGGGGATGTACCTAATAACCGTGTGTGGTTATGAGTAATACGCTAGCAATAGCTAAATACAATAAATTCACCAAATATTTTGTTTATACAGTTTGCGAAATTTGTTTTAGACATCAATGAATGCGTGTTAAATCGGCCATGTGACTCTAACGCTGCATGCGAGAATACGTTCGGTTCTTTCAAATGCGTATGTGAAAATGGATTTGAAGGCGACGGTGAAATATGTAAAGGTAAGTACCGTGTTGGCCCAGATTCGGTATATCGCTTATTTGTTTGACGATTCAGCGTGTGTGTGGGAGGTCTATGAGGATCCTGTTTATGAGGGCATTTACTAAAGAGTAGGTAATCGCCACTATAAACGTGCGCTATCGTCATACACTGCGTGCAACGTGGAAACTTTCTGTGTTGTTTTACATCCATAGTATTGTTAAATTTCAGTGAACCTTTTTACTATTTCTAGCTGCCAGACAAATCCTTTGACTGTAGCGACATTTAAACAGCGGCTAAGTTCTGAAATCTACATCCTGTGTTGAAATTTAGTTAGCAAAATGGGATGTATTGTGAATTGAATAACTTTTAGGGACCTAATTGAAATTAAGAGCTTTTATATATACTGTTGGCATTTTAGTATTTTGTTATCTTAAAAATTTATCGTTTGAACAAGCATCTTACTAACAAACCTAGTTGCACGATACAATAGTTCATAAACTGTATACTTAAATATATTTCTCGATAGAATAACCATGTTGTTTGTTAACTTGGGAAATGAGAAAATTTGCAGTTTCATATTTCATCAGTTTATACTTACAAAATCCGTAGTTACACAATTCAACTTTTGGGCGATTGAAAAATTTCAGTTGCACGTTTAAATATATGGTTACAGAATTCAGCATTTCGGTTCCATGATTAATATTGTTCCATTTCGTAGAAAGTCGTTTTCGTGACCAGAGGTGTAGTTGAACATATCGAAAAATTTCAGTTGCACAATTTAAACATATGGCTACAGAATTCAGCATTTCGGTTCCATGATTAATATTTTTCCATGTCGTAGAAAGTCGTTTCCTTGACCAGAGGCGTAGTTGAACATATCGAGAAATTTAAGTTGCACAATTTAAATATATGGTTACAGAATTCCGCATTTCGGTTCCATGATTAATATTTTTCCATTTCGTAGCCAGTCATTTCTATGACCAGAGGCGTTGTTGAATATATCGAGAAATTTCAGTTGCACAATTTAAATATATGGTTACAGAATTCAGCATTTCGGTTCCATGATTAATATTTTTCCATTTCGTAGAAATTCGTTTCCGTGACCAGAGGCGTAGTTGAACATATGGAGAAATTTCAGTTGCACAATTTAAATATATGGTTACAGAATTCCGCATTTCGGTTCCATGATTAATATTTTTCCATTTCGTAGCCAGTCATTTCTATGACCAGAGGCGTTGTTGAATATATCGAGAAATTTCAGTTGCACAATTTAAATATATGGTTACAGAATTCAGCATTTCGGTTCCATGATTAATATTTTTCCATTTCGTAGAAATTCGTTTCCGTGACCAGAGGCGTAGTTGAACATATGGAGAAATTTCAGTTGCACAATTTAAATATATGGTTACAGAATTCCGCATTTCGGTTCCATGATTAATATTTTTCCATTTCGTAGCCAGTCATTTCTATGACCAGAGGCGTTGTTGAATATATCGAGAAATTTCAGTTGCACAATTTAAATATATGGTTACAGAATTCAGCATTTCGGTTCCATGATTAATATTTTTCCATTTCGTAGAAATTCGTTTCCGTGACCAGAGGCGTAGTTGAACATATGGAGAAATTTCAGTTGCACAATTTAAATATATGGTTACAGAATTCAGCATTTCGGTTCCATGATTAATATTTTTCCATTTCGTAGCCAGTCATTTCTGTGACCAGAGGCGTAGTTGAACATAATATAATAAAACGACTATGGTGATTTATACGATAGATACCTGTCAGATTTAACTGCAATTTCCAGAAAATTAGTCCAAACAGGTCGCAATCTGGATTTTCTATTTGAAATTTGATGAATAATACGACAGTGTTTCTACACATTGCAGTAGTTGCACATAAAAACGCTACAAAAGAAAAATGCCAAACATTATGTTCTAACTAATCCTTATAGTTTTAAACTACTGATGCAGTTTTGTGAGTTTTCCAAATTAACAAATCGTTCTGAATATCCGTAGAAACAAAGTGCCGCAGTATTTAATATACATAGCAAACAGGTGGCAATTTTCTGGATTTTCTATTTTGAATTTGATGCAGGGAACTATGTAGTTTAATTCAACGCAGTGCGGCAAATTGAGTCTTTTATATGAAAGTTGTGCTACTAACTTTACCGGTAATTGCTGAAATTTTTAAATATTGATTGTATTATAAGACCGTAAATGCCTATTTTTAGTGATACTATTACTTTGTATTTCCTACTGTGATCTTCTGAATGTTTAAATGTGACTATGACCCAGTTAGGATTATTGCATTCTTGATTGACCATAACAGTCTAATAAATAGTCTGTAGTATACAGAGAGTGCCTCAAATTACGCTATATATAGCAATCAGAATGTTCATTGAAACTTCGCTTTGTTTACAAAGCACGTTACAGACTATCGGAAAAAATCACACAAATCCAACTTCTAAACAAATTCATACATACTTCAAGATTCTACACACAGACATATTTACACACATAATGTCGTATTATATTTCTGCTCATGGTTAACAAAATCAGTTGTTTTGGGAATATGAAGTGGAGCATTGTTTGTATCGAGAACAGTTCCAAACAACTGCGCAGGCAAAAATCAGAGCAGAAGAATAATTATAGTGCAATTTTAGCAATTTTTTCTTTAATCATAGCTGTTTCGCAAAAGCTTGGTGAAAGAACTGTTCTTAGCATGATTGCAGTTTTGTTTGTAGCATGCTGGATGTTAATGGTTTCGATTTGTTATCAACGATTTTGTACAAGGAATAAAAAATATAAATGTTCAAGCAATTTTTGGAAGGAGCCAACCGGGACAACTGATTTATAAGCATCTTGCTTTACTGATTAAGCCTTCCTCTCTTGTTATTGTGCTGAGAATTAAAGATTCTCGTACTGTGAATGAACATCAAGAACAAATATGCTGTAAACAGTGATTTTGGTGAAGCATAAACACAGTACTGTATTATGATGGAATCGATTGTGTCTGTGCGAAGGAGTTAGTAGATTAAAAGACAGGTTAATTTAGATCAGTGAGCGATAATATGTTTTCAATTAATTTATTCATGCAGAAATTATATGCTTTCTAGAGTGAAAAAATTGTATTTGGTGAAAACGGGTTTCGGGCAGATTGCCCCAGCATTTAAGTCTTTTGCCAAACGTAACTGGTCTAAATGTGATCCGCGCAATAAATGCCAAACTATGTGCTTTACGAGTTTGTAAGATAAAATGAGTCTTATTATAACCATTGCGTTTTATAAATTTGGCACGATGACATCACATTATAGAAGTACTCTTGCGCAGTGATCACATGTGGTGGTTTTGTTTTAGGTTATAACTCGCTTTGATAAAATATTATTACTCAAAACTAAAAACGTAATTTGTTGTAATAAATATAAATAATATCTGTAATGTGACATATTTTCCACTGCTGTTTCGTTGTAACCTACACCTTGTTGAAAAGTACAATAAGTGCTTGTTCTTCGTTTTCAACTTTAATACAGCCATGCGGCTAAGCCAGAATTCAGGTTTGAATTATACGTTACAGTGTGAGCTGCGGATATGGTGTGCTGGTCATCGGTGTTCAATTACATGGATAATTATTGTACTACTTTTTATCGAACGTCTTGTATTTCTGTAGCGTCAATACTGACATAATGTATCGTAATTATCTTTTAGTTGTGTAAAAGACATGCGTATCTGTAAAGGCGTCAGGGTCCCAGGTGTCAACTAATACAGTAACATCGCGAAATTTTGCTATTTTCACGCGTTAAGATAATTCCGACGTCGCTTTTCGTTGTCAAATGAAAATTTGCAGAGCGTTAAATTTACAGATATTTTATGCAAAATCCTAATCTGTTCCTAATTCATCATTAGGTTCACCGGGTTAAAATTGTAAGATTTTTAAAATTGTTCTTTTGAATAGCTGTACGTAATTTGATTTTCTAAAAAAATTAATATTGACAAAACTTTATTAGGACGTAGATACTGATTCTGTGTCGAAATTTCAACACCAATGCATTATTTCAGCAAGTGTACGTATATATTGCGAGCTATAAATCATCGCAAATACAAAGACCCGCCTTGCCAGCTGAATGCATTTTAAATGTTGCGAAGACCAGTTAAATATTTCTATAATGCAGTTTCAAATCTACGTCTGTGTATGAATGGTATGAAAAGTTTTATGCAGGGCCGCGTTAGAGCCCTCATACCCCAACTTAGGGGGCCTTCGCACACAAAGGGCACGTAGCATACTTTGAATTTTTAACCATCTCGACCACACGAGTGTTTGAATTTGTCTCCAGAAATGAAACTCAAAATGTTCCTGAATTTTTGGAAACTCTCCACTATTTTGCTAAAATTTTTGACTCAAGACTCATTTGGACCAATTTTACTGATTTTTCGCAATTATTAGCAAATTTTACTCCATTTTCCACAATATTTGGCGTGGCGAGGGCGGAGTACGGATTCTCAAAAGGTTCCTGACATCATAGGTCGGGGGCCCCTCACGTAATACTTTGGTCCCCACATCGTAACGCCGGCTCTGGCTCTATGCCGGAAGCCATTGATTTCTGTAAGGTACAAATTATTGAAATTTCCAATCAGTTATACTTTGCACCGCAACGAAACGATTGTGTAACTAAATTTAGAACCTCGTCGATGCGAAAGGCTAAACGGCACAGTTTTACTTGAGCAACGCCTTCGAAAACCAAATTCTACATCGTCACCACAAAATTATCTCTTGAAAGGCGATGATTTCTACTCGCAACTAGCTAATCAAAGGCTAGTATCATTTGCCGATTTAAATGGTGGTCAAGGGCGCGATATCTGCATGTTACGATATCTTTCAGAATTGGTGCCACGGGTTGAGCATGTGGACTATGCTGATGCAGGTATATATAAAATACAGTGATGTCATATTGCTGTTCACAAAACACGACCTTGCCACTTTTATTAATCCTATGTTGTAGCACTTCCGCATTTTTGCCACACGTGCTAATCTCTGAGTTTTCCACTAATTGTGGGGCATAGCACCGCAAAATAAAGCATTATTAGTTAATATACATGAAATACGACGCCAAATGCGTCGTTTTTCATATATAAGTTTAAACAGTGAATACTTTTCTTAAGCACCAAGTGAACCGGAAAGCGGCGAATCAAAAGATCAAAAAAGTGAAGAAAACCGATCTGAAACAAAAGAAGATGGTCAAAGTAGAGAGTCATCAGTGAGCAAAGGCGATAAATCTAAGCAAAGTGACTCTGGCGAGGAAAATAGAAAATCTTCTGAAAAAGAAAAGAAACGCAAACCGGGGAATGAAACGCGAAGTGACAGTGGCGAAGATTCGTCATCAACAACTGGTCTGAAAGAGCCAGACGGTGAGAAAAGTGGATCCAGCGTCGAGGACAAAAAATCATCAACATCGAAAGGTGACCAAAGCGATTCGAAGTCTACAGAATCCGGCAACAATAATAACTTACGTCCGGGTGAAAGACCTGACTGGAAAGCAAATGGCACAGATCCCACTAGCGATTGCCCTGATGGCGCTATATGGGACTGCATGGGTCATAACATGACATGTAGAATGTCAGGGTTAACCGGGCGCCCGGAATGTCATGTTTGTAAAAAAGGTTTCGAAGGACCCCCGCACGCGTGCTACGGTAAGTTGGTATACGTCTATTGCTTTTGATTTGAGCTACGTTTGAATTGTACAAAATGTAACTTTATACTATGATATTTGATAAGCCGTGTTGGGTTTGGGCACAATCCGATTCGATAGATTTGTGCTCTCATTGCAGTCGATCCCATCCGGTACGACCAAATTCCAGGTGTACATTGTCGGTTTGTATGTCGCCTTGTATTTTTCACACCGCATCACCCGACTTGGATCAGATAAAATGGCGCATGCTTCGTCAGATCGGACCGGATGGGATCGGATGGGACGCAGTGTTGACAAGATATATTTAATGCACGTTGAAATTGGATCATAGTGGCTAAATAATGCATTGGATCATAGTGCAAATATGAACACACCGTTATCGTAACTTAATATATGCTATGGCGGTGGAACTTTTGCATTGCAGCTTCTACTTGAGTACGACAGTGTAGTATGTTTAAGTACATAACTTATTGCCTGTACAAAGTCCTGACGGTTGTGACAAAACAGTGGCTATCGTTGCTTTTCAACGCTGTCCGATTGGTGGTTTGACGGCTCATAGTAACTAGCTATCCATGGCTGTTTGGTTCAAAGAAGCAGTATGTTGTTTCAGGAGACTGAACACTAACTTATCAAAATATTACGAAATATATGCTGAAACTGCATAAAATTTAGTTGAAAATTCTGCAAAAAATTGCTAAAGTTTGTTGCAAACAATATGTTTCACGCATTTTCAGTAAATTGATTTTTGGCAGTTGTCTAGGATATAAGGTGTATTAATGTTTGCTAACGCAGATTACTGTTTACTACTGTTTTCTGTGCTATTGTTTGCGCTTTTAATAAATATGTTCAAGTTCTCCGAATAATAACCCTCTGTTGATGCTGGTTAATGTTTTATCATATCTAAGTGATAGGACTCCATATTTTGTGTTTGATTTGCAGTTCATGTAAAACAAGGATTTCTGTAAGTGTAGTTTGCTGAGAGATTGCTGGTCAAACCGTTTCTTATTTATGCTTTCAATGCAGTGAAGCCTTTACTACCACAGCCGCCTTTAGTCAGTCTGCCTAGTATAACAAAACTGCAATAAGACTATACTGGGCAAGATTCAATCAACGCACACCACTGTCCTATAAAATCCCTTGTCATGTTTGTAAAGCAATATGTACATATTTTATGCCCCTGTGCATTCTGTATTCTAGTGAATGAATCGGTAAATGCGATAGTTATTGTAAAACGTGCATGCGGCATACCTGCTGTACAATAGCTGAAAGCATGTATGCACAATAGGTGTAAACACTGACCGTAGAGTATGCCGGTATGCTGTAGAGTATGCCCTACGTTCAGTGTGCACAACTCATGTTTCTTTGTTTCCGAAGCACGTATTTCGCACTTGTGTAAAATCGAGCAAGCACTCACTTAATTTACGGGCATAATAACATTATTATTTTCCCAACTATATTTTTCTGTCACTATTTACGTTATTTTGTTTAACACAGACATCAATGAATGCAAAAGCGACTCATTTTGCGATGCCAATGCACAATGTATCAACACCGTTGGAACCGCGCATTGCGTGTGTCACGAAGGCTATACCGGTGACGGGTTCAAATGCGAATGTAAGTATTTTGTAGCGGTGTCGAAGGGTCCGTCCATAGCTCAGACAATCCGTTGATAAGGGTACTGCTATATTTTTTCAAACAGAAGCATTTCAATTTCTCAATGTGTCATGCCATTTGCTTATATTATGCCGAAATACTTATCAATGAATACGGCCTATACCTGATAAAAATTAACAAAATCTTACACACATGAAAAGTAACCACACCATATTTTACGTGAATATACTTTGGTCTCAGCATCAGCTTGATTGCCCAACGTAACATTTTACATAATAGGTGAACACATGCAAACTATGCCGTCCCATATACTAAGCTTTAGCCTGGGCTCTGGGGGGGAGGAGTGGGTGTAACTGCAACGCCTTCGGGGGAGGGGCCTAAATATGGTTTGACAGAGAGTACTACCTTTACAGGTACCTACCTATCCCTACTCCATCGCTACAAATGTGTTAAATGTTTTTCTGCAAGTCAAAGTCTCATTTTCCATAAACGTGTTCAGTTTGTTTTTCCTCGCTAACGAGGATGCTTCAAGGCTCTGTTCCTGTATCGGAAATCTGCAACTTGTTCTAAATCACATGCGTTATCCATTCTAAACATCAAATGGACAACAACGTTCCAGTATCAAGGCATCAAAAATGCACAGTTTGACAACATCTAAAAATAGTCGTTCACAAACATAACATATTGCTAAGAAATCATGTTATTAGGCGTTTTCAATCAATTCAGGATTCGGTTTCTGCGCATAGCATATCAGATGTAAACGAGCATATATATATCATCGCGGTACCCAAGTAAGCAACAACATTCGGACATTCGTTTGCATCATTGCATAGTCATATTTTATTTTGTTAACTTTCGCTGTCTTCCGTCAAAATCTGTTCGAAGTTCAACGAGAACACCAAAATATTATGTGGAACGCGTATTTCAGCAGAATAAGTTATAAACGCGGTAGTCAAAGAACAATAATTAAGTAACAATAAATAATAAGTAATATATATACACCTCCGTATAAGCAACAACAAGTTGTTATGTCAAAACGCAACTGTTATCTTGCAGGTAGAAGCTTCCCGTTGGATCCATGATCTTGTTACATATTAGTTCATTGAATGCAGCAGCTGCGCATTTTTGAACACATATGACGTTTGCTGAAAAATTGGAAAATAAAAATTAAAAATTGTCAGGCACTTATGACATCATTAGATAACAAAGGTAAATACAAATACATTCATTCCGGTATTACTTAGTATCCCAGTAGTACAAAGCTAAAGTACTGTTATTGATCAAACTGCATCATCTTGTTATTTTACGCTTTTTTATGATTTGTTACTTTTGTTGTCTGTGACGACTCATCACTTAGCCAATTCCGCTCGAAGTAATTTATTTATTGTGTATTATTTAACAAACTGAAGCCGGCGCCCTGGATCGTATCCAAATTGTATGATCGATAGTTGCGTACGCAAACCACTGAACTATCTGAGAGCTTTTGCTCGGTGTATTAAAGAACCTCACAAAGCGAGCGATTAACAAGGCGTGTGTAAAGATACCTCATACAGCAAGCTCAGTTAACACAACACTTGACAATATACCTGTTTATTCAGTTAGAGGCAGTAGGCATGAAAGGATTAATGTATGTTCACACCTGAATGGCGTATCTGCGTGAAAGCTTTCGTTATCATATTTTATTGTGTAGTGTGCGGTACTACTTGCCATGATTTGATGAGATTTGCTATCGGTTGATTCTGCCTACTAAAACAACATTTCAAAGCGGCATTACAATTTATCACATTCCTCATTATATTTTCCACTGCTTAATACTGCACTCCTGATACAATGCATGCTACTCTGTATGTCAATGCAATGTTGTGATTTTCAGAATCCTAGTGCTTGCTTTGTCGCCACGCCTAATGGGTTCTTCTATAATTCAGGCCAAAGACTACTAGATTTATATAAATTATATAGGCACGCCTCACTAACTTTATATTATGCTGTAGTAACAGTTAGAACCTGATTAAGAGATCAGTAAACCTCTAAATGTTGTTGATTTTGCACATTGTCAGCTAGAGCATCACGCACAAATTATACGTTGTTTCCCAACGATTTCATTTACGTCGTAAAAGTCGATGACGTTCTGACTTGATTTTATAGCACTGCAAAAGGTTGAAGATTCATGCTCGAGCGGAGCAAAACTTTGTCACCAACATGCTGATTGTGTTGACATAGAACCATCGGGTCACTTTTGTGTATGTCGTCAAGGATTTATTGGAGACGGCTTAAACTGCGACGGTAAATTTTAAGAGTGTAATGCATCATACGCTTTAATGTAGATTTTTATGTTACTATATCATGTTGGCATTTGTATAAATTATTGTGAACAATATTATTGCGCACGATTATGTCGTACTTGATCCATATCTACGTGTATGATGCTCCTTTAGCAGGAACACTTGTAGTAGTAGAGATTTTGTAGTAGATATTTTTAGAATTTCGGTTAGGTTAAGTCCAAGGTACATGTAGGATCTGATTTCCTATCATACTATTACGTTCTTTTTGTCCAATGATATCGGTTTATCAAGGTTCGCTTAATATATTACAGTAAATGATTCAAAAACGTAAATTTAATTTCTAATATTATGCGTCGTAATGCGTTCCGCAGATATGATTTCGTGGCTATGATTTTCATAATTAAATCCTTGCAGTAATCGTGTAACGAAGAATATAAACAACATTTTTAGGACAATATGTAAGTCTAAAGTCTTGAAAAGCAACACCATACAAGGAGAATCCAGGTTCCATAGAATGTAGGAGGAGCTGATCGGTTCGGTGAAGCAAAATTTCACTTCGCAATGTTTTAAGAGTAGGCCTAAGGAAAAGGAAAATATTTTGTGCACAGTGTTTCAAGAAGTGCCAGAACCACATTAGTAAGGGAGTGAAATACATCTAAAGACATACGCCAGTCGTTTCATAACGAAGCGTGATTTTTTTTTCTCAAACTGCCATTAGCGCCCGTTGGGCTAATATATAATCCGAAAATGGCAAACGGCAACATAGTGTTTGGTTATGTATTAATTGTTTTGCAGTGGCTACACGAATGTACACGGTTCCAATCGAAAAAACGTGTATACTATATATTAAGCAGGGAGTAACCGGAATTCCGGTTCCGCTTCCGGTTCCGGCGAAAATCGTGTTCGGTTGCGGTTCGGGCAAAGGGCAAAAACATACCGGAACCGGAATTCCGGTTTAAAAATTGTGTTTTAAATTTTCCACGTTTTTTGCTTCATCCTGTAATCCAAACATATGTAATATATATTATACAATGATCAAGCTCCAATACAACCAAGCAAAAGAAAATATTAACTAACCAATTTGCCGTGTGAAACGTAAGTAGGGCACATAATTAGAGCGGGGATTTTTCATAATAACCTGCAGGAGTTTGTTAAATCAAAGCCAGGTCGATGCTTGTAGCAGCTATTTTACACGTCATCCAGAAGTCTGTGGGATACGTTTGAATTAAACCGGTCCAGCTCGGTAACAGAGTATTGCTTATGCAGAAGTACTTAGGGTATGCTTGGCTAACATAGATTGCGTCAGGCACCCGCCAGTGCGCTTGTAAACTTGGTAAATCAGTCTAAATTGAAGTAAACTAACGTTATCTGCAACGCAGCTAGAAACTGCTTTCTTGGCAATGAACTGTATTTATTGAAACTGTGCGAGCAGCATCACAGTGTGTCTCATTTATGCATTTATAACTGACGGGCACTGTTTGTCCAACGCTAGCCTAAACAGTGTCTCTGACCACTGATCAGAAAATTACCTTATATCTATTATTTTCTCTTAGAATCATATAAACCAATAATTTTAAGTTTCCTACAGAAGAACATGCAACAAACGTATGTGCAGTAAAGGAAGGCGACTAGAGACAGAGCGAAAGTGTGTATTCTACGCTCCAAGCTTTGTAAGCACATTCGATTTGATGCAGTATACGCAATGGTGTATAGTGGAAGACATTTTTTGCTCTGAATGTCCAAAAACCGACATATTTGATCGATAAATAAACATTATTAGCTTCCTCATTCTGTTTAAAGTTTCAGAAAGGCAATAATACCATCGCAATACATTAAGTTTAATGTAAAAGTTATTTTTAATGCATTTTAAATCCACTATACCTTCATTTCTTCCATCATCTGTTTTACTATATATAAATTTCGAAGACCAGGTTCCGGTTCCGGTTCCGGATCCGGTTTAAATAGACGGTTCCAGTTGCTGGTTCGGGTTCCGGTAAATTTCGGTTCCGGTTATTCCCTGATATTAGGGTATACTTTCTTTTCCAATAAAAATAAGCTTAATGTTGAACTTCAATGACATGGAAATTGATTCGTTTCCACGATAAATAGCATATTTTCAGCGGCACTCTTTGCCCGCTTGCCCTTGTGTTCTACCCTCGACGTCAAAATTAGAACGTGTTTACGAAGAGTTGCACATGGTTAGCACCTGAAAAATATCACAATGGATATATCATTGCTTGTTTGGGCAGAGCAATTGTAGTTTTGAGTAAAGATGCACCCAGAGAACTGTGTGTGTGCCGCTCATGTCACCCCAAAATGCAGCATTTTCTTGTAGTATTAGTTCGACATACGGCCATAAATTTTTATTTTAGATGTTGACGAATGTTATATTCGAAATATATGTCATCAGCACGCAACGTGCATTAACACTGTCGGCAGCTTCAATTGTATTTGCAATGAAGGCTACACTGGCGATGGACAGCTGTGCTCAGGTAGGTTTCTTTGATTTTAGACGACGTTTAGGGTTTGTGATTATATCATATGACAGTTTGATACATGTTTGTTGTAGCCTATTGGCGTATCAAAAAACAAATTGTTTGTTTGTAACAGAGCTGTGTCTGTATGAGAATATTTCTTTGGGCATAAAATATCTTGTAAATATTAGGAATATTAGTTGTTAAGTGTTGTTTTAGCGCTGTGTCCAAATGGCGGTGAGCCACGAACAGAATTCGGTTCATGCGTTTCTGACAATAATATTTGTCCGTTCGGATACGTTTGTCATAACACAATTTGCTGTCCTGACGAAGGTAAGTTGTTGCACGAATCTGTAGTGTATCTTAGGCCCATGGGAAAATATAGATCCAAAACATAAATATTTCTACTATAAGATGAAATGGGTACTTCCTGATAAAATTTTAAGCATTGCCATCGCCGTCCGGCGTAAGATTACTCTTAATTACTTTAAGTATCACTCTGCACAAGCGGAATTCTGAAAAAGTTAAATGCTGTGGAATACGCTTTGAAAGGCTAAAACTTCTTAGCCCTGGTTCACCACTGCACATTTTATTTCAACTAACAATTCTGGATACTAATAGCCCGTTTATATTACCTCGTATTACGGAAAATAATTTTGGACAACAATTTCGCCAATAAATTTTAACAAAAACACAAGTACTAAAATGTGGGTCAAACTATCAACCTACGATTGCGCAGCCAGCGGTATCAATGATGGGTTTGTGGCGTGAGCGACGTTTATACTCACATACGCGTTCAAACGAATCAACTAATCATTTTTGAAAGCCTCGAAAACTTTCATATCCGCAGGTTTAACTTATAACACCATTAGATTGAAACCTACAAAACCATGTATAAATCAAAGGGTGATCCCATAGCGTACAGTATTATGGAAAAGGTGTATATTGGTCACAGATATTTTCAAATGAAGCATCTCATTGTTTTAGCATTCTCGAAAACCTTTACAACCACAAATACAACAAATTATAAAATTAAATTGAAAATCAAGGAATCCTGTATGGCTCAAGGAAGGATAAGGTCTCATAGAATACCTGTATCATTCCAAAACTCTACAACTGTGACACATGTACACATGTATTGGTATTCTAACAAAAAAGTGTTGATCAACAATGTCGTAGATCTTATCCACTTGAACATAAAAGATATGCAACATTATTTGATACCAAGTCTGGTTGTTGAGATATAACTAAAAACGTATTTTCACACTGTCATAAAAGTTGAGGAGGTCCCATCAATAAAACGGATATTATTACACTATGGGTGGGTTGAATAGATGGCACTAATATGGAGTGACGGGCCAGACTATGAGCTATCGCATGCAAAAGACCGCATGAGAATATATCATTGGTTCCTGAAATATTTAGAAAAACTATCCGAGCGGACTGACGGACTTGACCGACGGATAAACGGAAAGACACAGTAAAATTTATCAGCGCGCATACGAATGAAAGCTTGCTCGTTTCGCTCTCTGCGCATTGATCGCAAAGTGAATCTACTGGAATACTGTAAAATAGATTGGGTTACGTAGTAACGTACCGATTGCTCATCGTTATTAAGTTATTAAAATTTTATAGTAGCTGTAACCTTTTCCACCGTTAATGTGTATTTCGCACAGTGTTGAGCAAAGTTTGCCGCGGCGGAGGGTTGACTTTGGATCCTTTGTCTACGAGCATCCACCGTTAAGCAGTAAGCTGTTTAATAGCTGTTACTCGGTTACCTAAGCAATCGCACATTCCACGACAGACTCGGTTAGCGCAACGCTTCGCAAAGTAAGCTGTAAGAAATGGTAGACTCTATGTGAGAAAGGGATAATTCAGTTAGATTTCCCATAATACCTAAATGATTAAAAAACGATGAAAAAAATTTGGTGAAATTACTTTCGAATAATAATTAAGCGTCACAGCAACACGTCTGAATCATTTTATGCAAATATTTAGATAACATTTACGACTTAAAAAATGGTGTATTTGCTATGTAACCTCAATTTTATTTAGGGCCAGCAGTAGGCTATAAGATACGGAGAAACTGTTTTTTCAAAGCCAAGATTATTAGCACGGATAATGCTAACAAGAAATACACAAATCATGAAGGACATGCAGTAGTTAATTAAGCGTGTACATTTGAAGAATGTTGTAGCATGTTTATTATATGAAATGATAGTAGAACTGGACAATATTTCAATCCAAAACAGATCGGCACTAACAACCGGCTACGAAAAAGCCAAGCAACAAAATTCCTTCCAGGAAGTGTGGAACCTTCAGGGTGGGTTTGGGGTCCAAACCTTAAGGGGTAAATCCTAGACCCCCTCCCATCGACCGCGTATGAGTAAGCTTCGAGATTCTACCTCGTCTTAGTTCATATTGCGTTTTCCTACTCTGATTTACATCTATCCTTGCTTCGAAGAGTTTTATGATTTAAATAGTTATAAAATTTTTACAATTTCAGGAGAGAACGATTGTGACATTAATCCAGAGACATGTCACATTGACGCCCGTTGCATTGACTCGAAATGTGTTTGCAATAACGGATTTAGAGGAAATGGAACATCGTGTATAGGTGAGCCTCTTTCAGCTGCTGATAGCCATAATAAATTTGCTATATTCATTCCATATATTATCCAAGTCATTTACACATTTTATATATGTAGTTTTAATGAATAGTTGGGAGCAAGAGTTTCTGTTTTCTACCAAACTATATTTCTCAAGAGAGCTATAATGCAATAGTTTCAAGACTAGAAGAACTACCAAAAATGCCCGTAGCATAAAGAACTTTATTATACTGAGAGTACGGAAGATACAGAAGGCTAAAATTTGACTTCGGTTTATCGCTTCATAACACACCGTCGACTGAAACCTACTAATTCCCACTAGAGTCATCGCTGTTATTAGGTTTGATACTGTTGTACAAACGTCCCTACACATCCGCACAACAGCGGGATGGCAATATATAATACCAAAAAATTACAACTATGCCATTTTTACTTCAGAGCGGTGTCTTATAGAGAAATATGTCTAAATGGTACTTATTCACAACAGAGCATTTTTATGGTTTTAAACGATGACTGCATGAAGGTGGCTCTATCACGAATGAAACCGCGAGGCTCAGACATGTCGTTGCACGAATACTATCTAATTAGGTTCTAATATCAGATTTTCAACGCTTTTGCTACTGAAGATTGGTAAATATTATAATTTTGTTTTTGACCGCACAGATTGTTAACAGCATTTTATTTTACCATAATGTGGATGATCGAATCTGAGACGTTCACTGTGAGCCACTTTTCTTGATTAGTGGATCTCAGATGTCTGGATATGACCACATTAGACAGGATACTGAAATTTAATTTTAAAATCGTCGGGCAAACTGAGAACATTGTCATTACCACGCAATTTGAATAAAAATTGAGGACGACGTGTATTTGACAAAAACGTGATCTATATTACAGCGTAGCATGCTGAGAAGACTGATATGTTAATGTAGTGTGTAAGGTATGAAGGATCTACCAAACAGCTTTGAATAATTATTGAGGACAACATGGTATGTGATGAAAAATGTGACCTGTGTTTGCTTTTAGCATGTTGAGAAGACTGGTATGTTAATAATGTATGCTATGAGGTATGAAGGACTTACCAAACAACTTGAATAGAAATTGAGGACGAAGAGGTATCTGATAAAAATATGATCTGTATTAAAACGTAGCATGTTGACAAGGCTGACATGCTATTAATGTTGATTATAAGGTGTAAATTACCTGTCAAACAATTTGAATAAAAATTGAGGACGACAAGGTATCTGATAAAAAATGTGACCTGTATTAGCTTTTAGGATGTTGAGAAAACTGATATTTTAATAATGTAGACTATACGGTATAAAGAACTTACCATATGCGTTTTTCAACTTACACCTTTTGTTTTTACCTTATGCCTATTAACGCTGTCAAAAGTGGTGAACAAGACATGGTATTTTTGCAGTTTTATTACGGCTAAAGTTACGAAATATTTATGATATATTTATTAATGCTTCAGGTTCCAAAAACTATTATCAATAATTTAGCACAGTTTTTATTTACTCAAGGCCCTAGTTTGAGAAACTGCAAAAACGGTTTTTCTTTACGTGACGGCGTCACTCGTAGCACCTTTTTCGGTGGATGAACTTTGATAAAATGTTTTTTCGATAACAAAAGTGATGACGATGTGCGAGCGAAAGTTTCGATATTAGGAAAGCGCAAACACCTCAGGCCCATATGCAGGTGGAAAAATGATTTTAAGTCTTTTGCCATAATGATTATTTGTTACAGATATTGATGAATGTGTCGAAGGCAATCTCTGTCAGTCGAGTGAAGTTTGTGTTAACAAACTGTCGTCATATCTTTGCTGCACATATCAGAGTGACAACCCAATTTGCCAAGGTACGTTGGAAGTTCTAAAGAATTCGATTTAACATTTATAAATGTTGTTAAACGGCTTAAGACTTGCATATAGCTTGCTCCGGTTGCAGTATATATTAAACAAGCTTGTGAGACAAAACGACCTTTCAATATAAGCGCGAAATGTGTCTCAAACTGCAGTTTCTAACAAGGATTTTATGTAACTCTCATTTTTAGATATATCTAAGAAATCGATTTTTCTACTTACAGATAGATTGACTTCCAAAATTCAATATCAAAATTAGTTTCCACCTTTTCATTATACCGGAAACGCATATACTACTTATTAAACGGATGCGGATTAATAAGGTAAAGTCCGCCGACTCTAAAGATATATATGAGAATAAAATACCGCTCACATAATGCTGAATCCCTACTTTTGTAAAAATGTGGCGTTGTTTTCGAAAATCGAGCCAGCAGTACTCTCTGATTTTCTAGGATCAAGTTATCAACTTATAACCCTTCAGAGATCACGAAAAATATAAAAATTGCATACCTTTAGCGATTGTAGGTATGTAATTCTTTTCTACACAGCATGAGCTTTTTATATTACTAATAATGTTGTCTCTATAGCAGCTATGAAAACAAATAGCAAGCTTGCGCCTGCTAAAAATATCAAATATATTTTTGAACACTAACATGAAATTTAGTATAATGCATAAATTTAACTTCTGTCAGAACTATATTCTGCGTTCTATAGTTATATTTAATGGACGGAATGGGGTGTCTCACTGTGCGTTGTTGAAACACTGGCATAAATTACCAACGCTACCTTGCTTCTCAGACATGATTTGTTAAGACGTGTCATACATGGATTCCGTGAAATAATATTTGATATTTCATGCAACAAATGTAATTTACAATACTAGACAAATTATGAATTTGCTCAAAGTCTGCTAGATAAATGCAGCATAAATCATGAATCCGTTATTTATGTAATTATGCTTCTAGCTTCTAATTATGTAATTCGTTAATTCAGTAATTATGCTTCTAGCAACCAATATAGCACAATAGAACTTACTACCAAGTCAAGTAATTACTTTCGAGATTTTATATAATTTCGTGGCAAATTTTCTTATGTAAATGCTCTTAAATGCTACATCACACTGATGGAAATATATTCTGTGAATAATATATTACTTATAGAATTAAACATTTGATTGCAGATCAGATAAATTTATCCAAGTTGTAGATATTACATTATACATCGCATAGTATCCATCACATATTGGAAACCTCATATGGTATCACATAACGCCCTGAATGCGTTATAAAAGACCCTATCTAGCTACAAGGAATATTCACAGTATGCACGGGTTAACTATGTTGCCCACTGTCGATCTCTTTTTCGGATAGCAATCATAGCCCATGCCAACTTTAGAGGCCGGACGCTATAACGTTAGAAAAAGGAACAGCTTAAAGACGGGGTTTGGGCCGGCAGCCCCCCGACTTAGTCTTAGTACATGGCTCATGTAGGGACCTCAGCTTAATCTAATACTAAGGCTTAGGCTTAGTATATCGAGAACAGCGTGGCATGCATTATACTTCGGCCCCTAAAGTTGGCATGGGCCACGATCATGAACGGAGAAATGTTCAATATTAACATTAAAAATAGTATATATTGTGTACTGTGTGTCGTTCTTTAATAAGCTGATACGCATCATTCAGAAAAAGACCTGAATTTACCCTTCGATTTAGCGCCACTAATATGTAGCCTTGAGTGTGCAGCAATTTTGCGGCTATGTAACAGATTTCAATTGGCTTTAAATAAATTGAGCCTAAATCAATTTTTGACGTTAACTACAAATACTTAAGAGAACGTAATCTGATAAATACTTGTACTTGTTTTTTTAATATTTGTACTAAACATTTAAGACATAGTTTAGTACAAATATTTAAAAACGCTTAACGAAGAGTCAGAAGAAGATTAATGCTTAATCTTCTCCTGAATTTTTATGATGTGACAAAAACCAAATGTAAATAGAGTTAATATTTACTCTATAAAATGTATAGTTTTGTAAGTTATTTGTTAGTAATGTATAAATTACGTTTATATGTAATGGCATGCCTGAAATAGGTATGCCAGTGCTTATGTTTTGTGATTCGCCATGATGGTTTTAATATAGGATGCAAAGACCATGATACTCTCTCAGATTACAAATATGTCATTTGTAAATATATACTTATCCTTGCTTTGTATCGGAGACTTTAACTGTGTAAATTTGATTTGAACGTAGAAGATATAATTAACAATCATCAAATTATGTGTGAAATGAAGTAAATAGCAAAGTTTCAGAAAATTTGAGTATTTCAACATATTAGTTACCCTGGATTTTATCTCCAATCGCCTTCCGATATTGGATTAGCGTGGAAACAATATAAATACAATAACATATCGCACGGACACAAACTTGGTCGTTTGTGTGGGGCAACGGCAGGCTCTGAGGTCTAATTGACGGCCTTCTGCCGTCCCACAATGTTTTGGGCATGGCAAACAAGCAGCGGCTTGCGAACGATAGGCAAGCATTTGCCTAATTTTTGATTGATGGGGCAACTGACTAATTTTTGAATAACCCTTTAACGTCCAAGCTACTTTCCGTACCGTAAAATGTTTAACAAATTTTGTTGAAGAGAACGGCGTACACATACCTCTGGGCTATAAGGAAGCTGCTGCTCAGTTCTTTAAATAACCTCGCAACGTAATCGCACAACAACGCGGGTGCAAACGCAGGGTCACGCGACAAACTCAGGTAGCAGAACGCGTCGCAATATGCGCTGATGCCAATTAAAAGAGTTGTGCACGAAAGCGAGTCAAGCAATTGACTATTTTTATTAACCCTTTAGCGTCCGAGCTAATTTGTGTATCGTACAATGCTTCACAAACTGATAACATCGTCGCAAATCGAACCTTGATTGCACTGGTAAAACAGCGTAGGCAAACCGTTGAGTCATATATGAGATGTTGCATTGTTCCTTAAGGAACGCCGCCACATCAGTGCAGAAAAATGCTTGTGATAACGCGCGTCACGCGACCTTAGCACATCGTGTTGCAATTTGGGCTTGTGCCAATTGGCAGAGCTGCGCACGAGAAGCTTCTTAAAGCATTATGCAAATTTTTGATTAACCATTTATTGCCCGAGCTTGTTTCTGTATTGTGCCATATTAGACAAGCAGATGCTGTCGTCGTGAATTGCACATTGATTGCGGTGGTGAGTACAACGTACGCAAACCATTGATCTATCCTGGAGCTATTGCTCTGTTCCTTAAGGTGCCTGGCAACGTGAGCGCAGAACAACGTGCCCGTAAACAAGACAAACTCAGTTAGCATAACTTAATTTGCTGATTCCAATTGGCAGGGTTGGACACGAAAGATTAACCGACTTACCGACAGCCGGCTGGCTGCTAACAAGCTTCTTCTACTACGATATGAATCTAATTTTCGTAACCCCGACTTCAGCAGTTGGTCGAAAATTCGCACTATTTTCATATGGAGATTTTATACAGCGTATAATACAACACCTAATGTACCGAATATAATAACTAAACGGACTATTACCAAACTGTACTGATGTACTGTTGACAATATTTTTTTATTTTATAGTATGAAAAATATGAAAATATGTACTGCTACTCTTGGCACAAAATTTTTTACCGCACCCTTAGCAAAATTCTGGGTGCGCACCCGTTGAAATGAGTCAAAGAACGTTGCTAATTAATAGTTCCATAACATAGTAATCAGCGGTACCAGACGAGTTTTCCGACCTAAACATATTTATAACATAAACGATAATAGTAATAGTGCTTATTTTTTTGACCAAAAATTCTTGCGTGTCGTTTTTCTCACCCGAAAATATCGTTTTAACGGCGGCTTTATGCACACCAATCTTAAAGCTGACCAAACCTAACGCATAAACAAAGCCGTCTAAGCGACACAAAATAAAACCTTCTTGATGAAGAAACGAGCTGTGAACAACTAACATAGCAGAAGCTTTCATCTGAGACAACACACATGTGTTTAGAAGCAACAATTTGTTTGAAACGGTAGACTATACTACAAAGTTTTAAACAATTTTAGCTCTATGAATTAGTGCTGCGAAAGAACTGGATTTTCAGACTTTCATCTGAGACAACACAAATGTGTTTAGAAGCAACAATTTGTTTGAAAAGGTAGACTATACTACAAAGTTTTAAACAATTTTAGCTCTATGAATTAGTGCTGCGAAAGAACTGGATTTTCAGGCTCTGGCAGGGCTCATCGCTTCCTGAACTATGTCCGTGTCTGCTCATTTCTCGCAAACATATCTCAGTCTTTGGGTCGGCTCGTCTCCTTATGATGAACTATGCCCAGCTCGGCTCTTCCGCTGAAAATCCAGGCTCGGCTCGGCTCTTAGGCTCCTAATAATTGTAAATGTAGATGTTTGCGATTAAGAAATTTTAGCGCGACCATAATGTACTATAGAAACCACCAAAGAACCCATATATTATTGTATAACCACCAAAGGAACCATATATTATTGAGTATTTAAGATCAGGGCCGATGTAGTCTCGCCGGTTACTGCTGTTGTCAGCTGTTATAATTTTGTTTTATGAAAACTTTCGAGAGCCGACTGCAGCTTTTCAGCATACTCTGGGCTCGGCTTGGCTCGGCTCTGACAGACAGATCTTAACATCGGCTCGGCATTATAGCCTGCTCGACTAGACTCGGCGCTAGAGCCTAGCCAAGCCGAGTAACGAGCATAAATAATACACCTCTAATATGAACAAACGATGGAGAACTAAGTTCAAAAACATATTTCGTGTGTGTGTGCCATGGACATGTGTCAATAGTCTGGTTTAATGCACTTGCTTGCGGTAATGGGCGCATAGCTACCGACCGACGGCTTTCGAAAATTGTTAACGGCCGGTCAACGGCCCCAAAAAGACTAACTTGTGACGGTAAAGCCCAAAATTTGTTAACGGTGGGCCTCCAGCCATCAACGCCGGCCGTTAGCTGACGCCGGTGTTCGATGACGACACGGATAGTCTTCGGTCGCCCAACCGACTGCCTATAACGGCCAGCCATCTAACAACCGCTGCCGTACACGACTGCCCATAAGAATATTGTAAGTATATAATGCTCCCTTGATAGAATCATGACGATTTATTGGAATATTTCATCATATTTGTCAAGAATTCATCATAAACTCTTAATGCATGCATAAATATTGCTAGGAACAATAATAACAAGCTTTCTACTTCAGAAGCCCTCGATTGCAGCATCAAGTCTGACCTGTGCGGTGAAAACGCTGAATGTCAAGACGGACAGTGCAAATGCAACTCAGGTTATTTGGGAAACGGCATAAAATGCAAGCAAGATGTTTCCGACTGCGTACTCAATCCGAATCTTTGTGCAGAAAATGCTATTTGCGCTGATGATCGGCGCACATGCGTTTGTGGGCGCGGTTACAGTGGCGACGGCGTTACGTGTGTTCCGGATTCTCTGGATTGTGTACTCAACACTACAATTTGTCATCCAAATGCGGGTAAGCAACGCGTGCGTCACAATTTTCATATCACCAAGTCGAGCCGAGAATTTCAAAACAAGGGTTTCGGTTTTTAGAAATCCCATAAGCACACCATTGCAGAAAGTTGAAATGTTTTCTAAACGTTTTCTGCGAGTGTTTGTGTGTTATATGTGAAGGTACAAAAATACAGGCGGAGAAAATAATGTGATCTATCTCGGTGTGTAAGCACGGCTTGTTTTTGTATTTTCTCTGAACTCGAAGGAACACTTCTAATCATGTTGTTATAATACAACCGTAGTTCCGTGCAAACTACTGCGATTGCAATGGTACTGAGCTGCGAATTTTCGATTAAAAGCAAGAATACATTTATTTGTCGCGGCTGGACGAATCGCTGCGCCATGAGCGAATGACTTCAGACGAATTGTTGGATTATGAGCGCAATCTTACTGTTGTAACTGTATCGCCAATAGAAGGGCGCTAATTAGCAATATGGTTAGTAGTATCTAAATATAATGCTTGTTTATAACAAATAAAATAATCATAAAATTATCTCTTGTGGTTGTTGAGTTGTGACAGTTCAAACAGTTTTCCTTACTTTTGAAACACCCAGTATATTGTAGCACTTTATATATAATTTATTTCACATGATATATGGCCAGTTCATGTATATAGAATCTAGATATATGGCAATGATATAGAATTTATGTTAAACGCAAGCCATTTTGATCTTTTGCAACTTGTGATTTTGCTTACACAAGTGCCTTCGCAATATAGATATCTTATACAGGCGTCTTCATATAGATAATTCAAATTGTCATTGATAAAAAACGCTGAGTTATTTCGATATATATAAAGCGATAAGGGATGGTGTGAAGTTCTCGCTCTCCTAGTCCATCAAGTCGAGTTCTCCCTTCGAATAATCGATTAATGTTTTGTCTCTAAGCCCAAGACTAAACCTGAGACTGAATCTACTTTACCTCGGCTCACAAGCTAACTTTAAATTTTTGCCCTATGGTGCTAACGTCACGTTCTCCCCGTTAGCTGTGGAGGACTGTACATGACCCGCCAAATAATTAACATAAATCGTTATATTATTCGATAGTTTATCTTTCCTTATATTTTTAAAACAATCAATAAGGTTCGTTTGATGTCAGAGTAATAACATGATAATAACATGATAATAATATGATAACAGTAATTACATGATAATATGATAACAGTAATGACATGATAATAACAGTAATAACATGATAATAACAGGCTTTGCTATAATTAAACCAAAAGATGCATCCAAATGTACATCTAAATTGTGATACATGTTGATCCAAATAATTGGCATAAGCTTGGTTTAACTACTTTCTATTGAGTGCCAACATCATTGAAGCGTGCAATTCATAATAAGTATATAATAGCAGTGCAACATGGCTTTTAGTGCATCTAGACATTTGTATGCACGGTTTTGACGTGTTTAAAGAGTGTGATACCACCAGTTCAGACAAGTAAACTGTATAGCCATGCATACAAATATTTCATTCCAAGGCTAGTCATGCTAAACTAACTTGTGACATGGTTGTATCACAGTTTTCTTATAATAGGGATAGCGCAGTGTCGCTATCATATGTTTTATGCCAATACTTGTGCATTTTTAACGAACATTTTTGGTTTTTTTGGTCTTTGAGATATAACGTTTTAAGAGGTACAATTTGATCATTTTCGGAAATATCCCATGTTCACTGTTTATTTTACTATTTCGACCAACGCGGCACAAGATTTACAGCGCGAACAGAGAGCATTAAATTAAGGAAAACTTTGAGAACATGTTTGTGTTTGCGAAGCCGGATTAAATTCCACAAACACATACTTTGGTGAATAGAATAGGCATGTGCCTGTCGACATTACGCTCCGTATTTGTTTCCCAACCTGATTTTCATTTTGATTTCGTGAATAACAAAAAATAAACGTTATTGCTTATTTATATTACTAAATAAATATGTTCGACATAGCTAAAATGAGTGACTTCTAGATATCTTTGGCAGTAGGTAGATTTTGTTATAATGTGCTCACAGTATAGCATTACGCACTGTGTATATACATGCTCAAAGTCCAAAGTCCCAGAGGGTCGATGATGTCCTCGAGGGGGTAAGCCTTCGGCTCTCCAGGGTAAATCAGCCGGTTGGAGGGGTCGCTCTTTCTGAACCATGTCCGCTAGGCTAGGGTTTTAGCCAAGTGCATTGGAAGACAGGGGCCGCCTGCCCCCCGTGAAACTAGGCCCGCACACTGTTCGGTATGGCAGAAAAGTGAAGTGTATCATGTACGCTAGGTGGGGTTACACTGTGCGCCACCTACCAAATCCTGATCCCCTCCCCAGTGCGGAATGTTATGGCTACGCTCTGCTGGGTTCCGTTCTTCCGATAACAAGTTACGATCGGCTATCGGTCTCCAACTAATAAATCATTGCGATTCGTAGTATATATCAGAGAGGAGATATACAACCCCCCAAATAAACTATGTATTTATAGGCGAACCGATGAAATCTCGGCTATTCTTTCCTTTGGCAGAATACAGTGCTATACATCACTTGTTTTAATTAGGTATGTTTACTGTCCTAGAAAAGTGCTCATAAGAGCCGACCACAATTTTTCCAGATTTTCTTGGTTTGGCTGTTCAGACACGTCAGGCTTGGGTTTACTAGCTTAGAGTCCAAATATTCGCCTGTATGTATGATATATCACATTATACTCTATTTAATAGTAATACTAACAAATTTGTGTCAATGTTAAGTGACTGAAGCTTCATTATTACATTTTTGACCCTAATTTAACACTGAATTTAAAGTTAATTTCGTGACCTTGTGAAAAGAGTAATACAAGGTAACAATGCTATGATGTAACATGTAAAATGCAAATGTTTATTCATGTAAAATTTTGGAAACAAGGTTTCAAAATTTAAGTCAATGTTTGCTACAGGTTTCAAACTACCTTTTATTGCTAATACACCTGTCTCGCAAGTTTTTTCAGAACTCTAACCATTATATATTTGCCACAAAAACATATGCCGAATGCCAAAGTATTGGGGAAGTACTCAGAGAGATATATCGCAGTATAGTTTCTAAAGTTGAACAAAGCAACTAGATTTTTAAAAAAATAATTTTGATACCAAAGCAAGGTTTGCGCTAAGGCACGATTATGGGATGCATTTTCAGAGAAAATATACCTATACGATACAGACTTGTTCACTGTATCAAAAAAAGCTTAGCTGACATGGAATATTTTGAAGTGTGTAAATTTGTAAATGTTGACATCAGATATAGGTAGTCACTCAAAATACAAATTTATTTTGTTTTATATACAAAATATATAAAAAGTATAAGTTTTATGAAAAAAATCACAAGCAGTAAAATATATTTGTCTAAACTATTTTGAACAACGTACAGCATACATGTTCATAGAAGATATTATCCACCTGAGGAGTCGGCTCCCTCCCATCTGCGAGCCCTTAGCCCAACCGACTAATTCCT
>JASANE010013872.1:0-21798 GCA_030248225.1 Trileptium ribeirensis
ATGTTGTTATTATTCGTTCAGTTACGTATTGCTATTCTCAATGGCGTTGCAACGCATATATAATAATCTTCGAGGATGTTCTAAGAATAACACAGTAGCGAAATCAAAAATGGTCGCTCCAGAACGCTATCAAACACCAAAATACGAACCCGTATGTGAGACAAATAGTAACGATATTCAAAATAATCATTTATCAAAAGCTAACAAACTAACCAATAATACGATCATGAACAATGCAACATCTACTAATAGAAACAGCAATCTATCAGGTAATAGCCAAGAACCGAGCGGTTCTTCTAATGCCAATATCAATCAAAATATAACAAATGACAGCACATTCGTATCGGACAAACCTGCGCTTCCAACCAGGCCCACGGCAACTCTACATAAAAGTAACCCAAAAACTGTCGCGGATCACCCTCAACTCCATCGTCCAACGCCAAGCCATATTAGAGGACATTCGGTGGATGCTAATGTAGAACGACAATACTTTGATGAAAACAATTCACCAAATAGCTATAATTGCCGAGAATATCCTGGTCTTTATGATAGAAATAATTTGCATCAGTCATTGAAGCGACGCGGAGAATATGTGGACGATTTTGCAAGTACAGCGGAATCGTATGGTTTTCCTGCCGTTTCACGCCATGGTGCCGCAGAAATCCCATATTTTGACCGACTTGAACGACATTATGCCACGGTTCGACCTCATGGACACTATAGTCGACGTGCGACTTATTTCAGGGGACATCGACATGATAATAGCAGCTTATATAGCCGTCAGCCAGGCGCCTTAGGTCCGTTAGATTGCCCAGTATTTGGGCCTCGAAAATTTCCAGGTGACGTATGGCAAACCCATGCTGTTCCGCCATCTGGAGCTGTGCCTTTAGCCGACTTTCAGGAATCGCCTGCTGTTCTTGTCAGTCATCCAGTTCCGTGCTATGAAGAACTAAACTATAACCCGTTTGCTTACCGAAGCATATTTCCATATACTACCCTTTACTATCCACACCGACGGGCATACTTCCCACATCCTGTCGGGGGACGTAGGACTCGACAATTCGATCAGGGCCTTGGCAATGATTCGTTCACCGAAAACACTATGTCTACTGCTGAACCGCCAACGCCTAGCATCCCACATCCTGATCATTGTGGTGCTACCGCAGCGGCTGTTGCTCTATATAACAACTGTTGCTACGTTGCCAAGTCATCGTCTGTGGAACCAGATGTCCATCGTGGTAACCCTATATCGTCATCGGGAAGACGTCGATATTTTACACAAAGAACCGCTCATCATTACAATCCTACGTCCATGTCATCTTCTAATGATGTCGGCTCGCGTCGCCCAAAACATAGCCTTATGAAAGCTTCATGTGGACCAAGAGTAAATAACGGCCTACAAATTTTCGATATTATCACCGATGATGAAAGAGCGGTAAGTTTGCAAAAGCCAGTATCGACACCAGATGAGCATGATAGTAGAATACACTCGTCAGTGACATACCATAACAATGAACCAAATATCAACTCGGTTGCTAAAATCGACAAAGAACATCATAGCGGTGGTGAAGCAGGTGATAGTAGCGATTTTAATAGTGCAAGTGATGATGTCGGCAGTTGTCATAATAATAATTTCAATAACCCGAGCTCCGGTCAACTACAAGGATCACCTAATGCCATTCAGCTTCCGGTGCTATCAGAACAAGCCTATGTTTCCGGTGTTGGGTTTATACCGAACCCGACGGGGCCTGGAATGATCGGTGGTGCGTTCAGTCCAAGGCTTGAATGCTCCGCAAGTTTTGCCGGTGTTCATCGATTATTTAGAAGACGGCGTCCAAGTGACGGTGAATTTTTAACTTTTTTTATTTTGGAATTGAATTTTTCGAAAATATTTGGCGTTCGACAAATACTCGAGTATAGGGAGATAGATTGGTAAGGGAAGGACCACCAACCTCGATCCTCTGCAAAAACATCTGTAGCACCAGATCAGATTTGTGTGTCCCTCGTGTTTGACCAGGGCGATGCGTCGCTGAAAAAATACTCGTGTGCGTTAAAGGGAGGCATAAATAACATATGTTGTGGTGCACACAACACGTAAAGTTTAAATTTATTTTGTTCAAAACGAACAATTTGTCAAAAATGTTTTATATTTTGCCTGTAGCAACCGGTATATGACTGGCCAAAACATGCACAAATCCGATTTGTCAAATTCTACAAGTACTTTTGCAACTTGTCAATAACAAATGAATATCAAATAGCAAAATGAACCGGCCCTGCGGAATCTGTGAGAAATTATAAAAGTAAGGGGTCTTTTCGGTTGAACCCTAGGCCAAAATTGGTAAGTTTTGAAGATACAGCATACATTTGTTCCTGCTTGGTTCACAATGACCTGTATCAGAAAATGTCCGTTTCTAATGTCAAATGGGTAAATTCGGTTCAATCTGTTCCTGTGTGAACGACTTACTTATTTTATATTAGCCTCAGGCTTAGGATTTCATATACATGGAAATAACTCCTTAAACTATGAACCGATTCGGCCAATTTTTGCACCATTCGACTCAGTATTCCAATCCGTTTTGAATGGTGCATAAAACGATGCATTTATTCAAGAAAAATATTTTTTTGAAAATTTTGGGTGCTACCAATTAAAACCCAAAAAAATCAAAAAAAATTTATTCCCTGAAGCTGGTCGAAATGGAAATTTTCGGATGCAGGTAGAGTCCGAATGGTGCCAAAAATATTTTTTCGAAAATTTTGGGTGCTACCAATTAAAACCCAAAAAAAATTTTGCCCTGAAGCTTGTCGAAATGGAAATTTTCGGATGCAGGTAGAGTCGTCGTCGAATGGTACCAAAATATTCTTTCGAAAATTTTGGGTGCTACCAGTTAAAACCTGAAAAAATCCAAAAAAAATTATGCCCTGAAGCTGGTCGAAATGGAAATTTTCGGATGCAGGTAGGGTCGTCGTCGAATGGTACCAAAAAATATTTTTTCGAAAATTTTGGGTGCTACCAATTAAAACCCAAAAAAATCAAAAAAATTTATGCCCTGAAGCTGGTCGAAATGGAAATTTTCTGATGCAGGTAAAGTAGTCGTCGAATGGTACCAAAAATCTTGCTGCATCGTTTAAATTGATGAATTTGGGCCTGGGTGGTATAAGCGAAAACACCCAGCGTAAATGTATAAATAGATAAAATTTAGTAAAAAAATTCTCACATTCATGTATTTGTATAAAATTAACCATTTTAATTTAATAGCTCATGTTAGTTTGGAATTTTTATATATAGATATTCGAAATTAACAATAAAATTCATAACCCGATTTTTCAGACATGTGCTGACTATTCGTTGTCATGCGTGATGATTGATAATTATGGCTAACATAAAAACTGGCAAAATGCATGTGTCAAAGCTAACTAATTTATAGATAAATGTTTATGTTTTATAGTCGAATTATTTCAGGTTTACTTACACTGAAAACAGTTGTACTGCAGCTGCATATACACCCTAAAAATGTAGAGTCTACACTTGATTCCAATAAAATTGTCTTTGCGCGCTCAGAGCAACTCCGCCACATATTGATTCTGCGTAAAGCCTATGATTTTTTGACCCTTCAAGCAATTTATGCTTTTACTCAACAGCAGTCAGCACACGATCACTTTGACTCATACTAGGCTCAGACTGATTTCTATAACTGTACTGTAGGCGTATATACACCCTAAAAACGTAAAGTCGACACTTGATTCCAATAAAATTGTCTTTGCTCGCTCAGAGCAACTCCGCCACATATTGATTCTGCGTAAAGCCTATGATTTTTTGACCCTTCAAGCAATTTATGCTTTTACTCAACAGCAGTCAGCACACAATCACTTTGACTCATACTAGGCTCAGACTGATTTCTATAACTGTACTGTAGGCGTATATACACCCTAAAAACGTAAAGTCGACACTTGATTCCAATAAAATTGTCTTTGCTCGCTCAGAGCAACTCCGCCACATATTGATTCTGCGTAAAGCCTATGATTTTTTGACCCTTCAAGCAATTTATGCTTTTACTCAACAGCAGTCAGCACACGATCACTTTGACTCATACTAGGCTCAGACTGATTTCTATAACTGTACTGTAGGCGTATATACACCCTAAAAACGTAAAGTCGACACTTGATTCCAATAAAATTGTCTTTGCTCGCTCAGGACAACTCTGCCACATATTGAATCTGCGTAGAGCCTATGCATTTTTGACCCTTCGAGCAATTTATACTTTTACTCAACAGCAATCAGCCCTGAATCAGTTTGACTCATGCTAGGCTCAGACTGATTTCTATAACTGTACACTTGCATAATGTAATTTATGTACTCACTCGATTCACTTACACTGTCGTCAAAGTACTAACTTCAAGTGGGATTTGTTTTAGTGTTTCTACTGTTATGCGTATTTGTTCGATGATGTAACAGTTTGACTGATAAAGTATATGATTTTTGGTATTTTATAAACCCTTTCCCGCATGAATTAATGCACATTTTTTATACCGTTTAACAAATAATTGCCGTAACGGCGGCTTGAAACTGGATGGTCCGGATACGAGCCTCGTACGTTAGTCATTATGCTATCTAGGAGCTGTTGATCGGTTCCTTATAAAAGCTCACAAAGCGACCGAATCACAACGCATGTGCAAACCCACGTCCCGCGACAAACTCGACTAGTGCATGGCGTTGCAATGTACCCTCTTACAAATGTATGACTATACACGGGAAACGCTTAGGAATTTTCGACAAAATACAACCATTTTTATGACTAGAAATTTTTGAGACAAAGAAATGCCAAAAATTTCGCATGCCGTATTAACTGCATACGAATACGTTTCGAAGGAAGCTTCTATTTATAAAACATTTGATTGAAATACCTAGACATAATCTATTCTACAGATGACAATTGTTACCCATGCGTAAAATGGTGATGGATAATGTTATATTCTATTCGCTGAAGTAGTTCATAAATTTCTACAATGTATTATTAATTCCTCATCCGCAATTTTGCTTGTAAAATCGATAAAGAAATAGAAAGGTGCAGTTGTAGTATAAAGCAAGGTACCCTAGAGTTGTTGGGGTATTACCACCGTAAAGATCGGGTCAAATCTAAGCCATTTTTACTCTCCTAAAGCTCAGTATCCAATGCGCGGTCATTAGGCTAAAACGCGAAGACGCGCGGAAAATTTTTCGCAACTTACAAATGTTAAAGCAATATAGGAAAATGGAGAAATTATGAGAAAAAATTAAAGAAGGGGGCATTTTCGACGAAACAATCTGACTTCCCCTCACAGCCAGGGCTATCTATCTACTCCGCTGAGCTCCGAACCACCTGACACTTGTGATATAAGCTAATTCCTTCCGCCAGCTCTACGTTATCAGTTAGACGTTGCTTTCGGTCTCAGAACAAGGCTACTATCTAACTCAAACACATGTATATGCAAACCGTTATCATCCCCTAAGCATTATACAGCGTTACGTTATAAAGGAATCCCATGTGAATGTTTTGTCCACCCTGAGTGACTCTTACACCATCAATTATATGGTGTCTTGGACACCATTGTGTTTCTGATGGCATTTTCAGATAGTATACATAGGTAGTGTAATGTCCATAATTGTATGCTGTAGACTACACCATAAAATTTATATGGTGTTAGCTACACCACGCTGTTATTTGCACGTAGTATATAATGGGTTTGTGTATGGTATCCTTGACACCGTCAGTAAAAAAACAATTGGTAGATCAAGACACTATATCTAGGCTGATGGTGTCTCATACACCATCTATTGCATTATATAGTATAGGTATATACCGCAAACCACAGTATAGTATGGTCAAGACCATTGGGGGACAAAACTTTCACATGGGGGTCCTGTAAACGCCGCATTACTGCTTAAGTAACCACAAGGGCGTAAAGAAGGACAACTTATTGCTGGAGTTTTGTCATGAATCAGCTACGCGATTTATAATTGTATAAGATTATTTAGGTATATGAACACAAAAGCTTAGGCTTAGGCTTAGTGCATCGAAACCAACGTAATCTGTGCATTTTCTTGGCCCACGTCGCTGGTTGGGCGGTAGTATTAGTGCTTAACATAAAACACATATTTTTGTTTAACAATACGAAACGCAGAGGTAGGAAATTGCATAATGCAATTTTGAAGTTTGTCTTTTATCCAGTGAAACAAATTGAACCCTTGATTTGACGAAATAGGTATAAATGATTGCAAAAATGCAAATCAAATTAACATTCTTATAAGAAAGAAAATTTTAGAATAGCGTTGTACTTTCAGTGCTATGACATTTACTTTGCATTACGCGGGATTCACGTTATAATGTCCCCAACAGTTGGAACTTTTGTCCCCCTGTAGTGTAGACTATACCGTAAAGACGGTGACAGTGACACCCACACAATATAACAAAATATGAGGGTGTCGGGCACACCCCTATATACCTCATTTTGGCAATGTAGTATTTCGGTGTTTTATGCTTGCCAATGCGGTGTTTCTATGGCATCCTGTAGGCCTATGTAAAATGACCCCACGGGGTGGCGGAAACCCTCAGCAAAACGAAAAAGCAACGACGGTTCATTGACACCGTCTGAAATAAGCCAAACTATTAGCTAGCTTTGTTTAAAATTTATTTGAAACTTTATTCAAAAACACAGGGGTGTCTAAGACACCCTGTAGTCTAGGGTGGGCCTGCCACTGTGTGGGCTACATAGGTTCCAAGTGGTGGGGACATTATAACGTGAATTCCAATTTCAACTTGAATTAATTAACAATGACTCTGCAACTTGTAAAAGTTTTGCACAATTATTAGTAGACATATTACAATTTTTAGCTTCGTACGCGTCATCGGTCAGCTCTTTATGTCAACGACGCTGTATTATCGGATGGGTAATCGGTTTAACTGCACTTATTGTTGTTGCTCTAGCAATTGCTCTATTTATACAAGGTAAAGTTATCAACATTTTATTGCTTTGGTACATGATTGCTTGATAAAAAATACAAAAGTAATTAGAAGCATTTATCGGCTACTCACTGTGTATTACGTACGACGGTATGAAATCCAACTTTGAGATTTCTTTTATGATCCAATAAGATTTCTTCAACAGCGTACACTACTAGAGATAGGAAAAGAAATAACACAATAAAACTTTATTTACGGCACATGTGGTCGTGGCACATCAGTTGGACGTTAACGATGTAGAACAAATTTTGAGGGCTCATGTCTGATAAAATCGGTTCTTTTATACTCTTACTTCTAAATTTTTTGACTTTTTGAAGTTAAGTTTCTACACGTTGTTTCGCTGGCACACGGCAAGCAGCATAAAATCAAAATCAGACATGTATATTCGGGTTTGATTTTCCAGCTCCGTTAGACGCATCTTAGATAAGTTGATTTTGTTGTGTATTACCAACTGGTCATCTTAAGTATGGCATATTTATTTTATAAATGATATGCATAGGGACTTATTGCGTTCACTGAACTTATACTTGCTTTCTTGCATTTTTTCGTTGGAAAGTTTCCATAAATAGGCCCAAGTGTAAAGTGTGTAAATCATTTTAAAGGAGTTTTAGGCCACAAATTTTTACACAGAACAAGTTTACTTAAAATAAACCAAATTCAACAATTCAGTGTAAAAATTGTCTAAACTTTTTATCAAATGTCTTCACCAGAACCCAATGGGTAAGGATCTGCGCAGTGGTTGTTGTTCTTAGAATAATGCGATCATCTACTCACAAATCTTTTGTTACGTAAGACACATCGTATCTAACTGTGTTCCGTATGATATATCGTGCGCTAACGTGCTACTTATATAATGTCATACACAATGACGTCAATTACGTAATGTCATACTCAATTACGTCACACCTTATCGGTGATGAACGGGCACGAATATCGTAAGATCGTAAAACATATGAATCACCTGAATGGTAACAGAGATAATAAATTGTATAGGAATCGTTCCGTTGCACCGTCAACTACCTGCTAAACTTTCGAAATTGACAGCCTAGTCGAGTTGGCCTTTCAAGTTAACAAATTTTTTAGCCTAAAAATCATGAAAATCGAGTCCAGTAATTTTTCGTTTCATATCTTTTCTGTTAGTCATCAATCATTCAGAATGTACCAGAAATGAGATATCTACAAAGAAATCAGAGTAAATAAATATATAAACGTTGTACAGACAATTTGCAACACGTTGCAACAATAACTAAATATCAAACCATGTTGTAGTGATCACACAAATAACAATTACTGCTTGCGAAACGCCAATTCGCTAGTTAGAATATCACCACAACAATCCAACCGTTTCAAGCGAGTCCATGGTGTAGTGTTAGCACGTCTGCTGCGCACGCGGAGGGCACGGTTTCCGATTCCCGGTGGACCGATTTTTAGCTTGAGCGGTATTTAACAAAAATAGCTAACATAATACATGTTATACAATCGAATGTTTTCATTAGCTACAAAATAACATCACTTCGACAAATCGAACAGAACAATTAAATAACAAAGTTGGCTGACCATTTGGGCACATATTTTGAGCCAAATTTTGACGCGCGCGTTTTACGGCCTCATTTTTTGAGATAAAGTATGGTTCAATTATTTCAGTTTGTCTCATTGAATGAGCCGCGTTACTGGTCAGAGTTTTTGCCCTGTAGTTATATATATCCTTATGTGGCAGCAGTCAGTATTTCCTTTGTCGGAGTTAATGCATAAAGGAAATCCCATTTTTGTCTAAGATTTTCTGTATTTGAACATGAAATTATTTTTGTGCTAAAGAAGTAGCTTTAGACTTTAGTATAAAGATCTTTCGGGTGTTTCCGGTTTTTCGCGTTCCCATAAGTCCTAATTGCGTCAATATTAAGGATACATGTTTTATTTTGGTATTAATCCACTTGGATCGGAAAAGCGATTAGGAAATTCCGCTTAACAGACTGAAAACGTCTTTTTCAAAAATAACCTTCATGTAGCAGCAGCGTCCATTTTTGTATTTTGAAAGTCGTAATATCAGTTCAAAACCGCTGACGTTGTGTTAAAACTGTGGTTTAGAGAGAGAATTAAAGGTAAGCATAAAACCACCCAGATAACATTTTATCATATATATATCTGTTAGGAAGAGTACATTATGAAAATTTAGTATACTCATAGTAATTCAGTATATTCAGTATATTCAGTAATTTAGTATACTCTAGTAATTTAGTATACTAACTATCAAGCCATGCTGTAGTGATCACACAAATAATAATTACAGCTCGTGAAATGTCAATTCGCTAGTTAGAATATCACCACTACGATCCAACCGTTTCAAGCGAGTCCATGGTGTAGTAGTTAGCATGTCTGCTGCGCGTGCAAATGGACTGGTGTTTGACTACCCGTGGACTCATTGTTTAACTTGAACGACGGATGACAAAATAATACTTGTAGCTTATATTTCGTGAACCCAACGTTATCCCTGGTCAAGTCGGTCTACGTAGTGGAGAATGAGCTCAAAAATACCTGCTCCGCAGCTGTCCAAGGTGGTATGTAGTCAGCACACTAAATAACCGTCAATACTAGCAAAACGTCAACTCGCTAATTAGAATATCATAACAAATTAACGACCGCTTCGAACGGGTCTATAGTGTAGTGGTTCCTAATTGCGTCAATATGAAAGATACATGTTATATTTTGGTATCAATCCACTTGGATCGGAAAGGCGATTACGAAATGCAAACCTTTGTTATTGAAAACGTTTTTTTTAATTTTTGAGCCAACAAAAATGTCCATTCGGTAGTTCTTAAAAAATTTCTTAAAATTCAGTTGCTCTACGTTATGTTAAAACTGAAGTTTAGAGAGAGAATTAAAGGTAAGCATAAAACCACCCAGGTAACATTTTATTACATATATATTTGTTAGCAAGAGTACATTATGAAAATTCAGTAGACAAGTATAACACTAGGCCATTCTCATGTACCTTGCAAATAGATATAATGTGGTCATTTTTCGGCTATCCCTAAGAATTGCATGGGATACCCATACAAGGTTCTTTGCTCCGATATCTCCTAATCCTAAGGTTGTTTTGTGTGCTTGCGAATTGCACCTTAGCTAGATGTAAATTCGATGGTTCAAGAACATAGGTTTATGATCCACTATGTGAGTCATAAACCTGGGAGGTGTGAGGCTGAAAACGAATAGGACGTATCAGGAAATATAGAGATGAGAAACAGCGTAAAACTCTTCAGCAGAGACGACCGCCATCGACTCTTGGTATATCTTTGGATTACTGTGTGAAAAATTAGAAAAATAAGATGTTAAACTTATTTTACATTCAGAACAAGCAATATTTGTGCCTTACGGGTGAAACGATTATTCCGACTGTTGTGTCTTATATAATTAAGCAAACATTAATTTAAAAAATTAGAATTCAAAGTAAACTCCAGAACGTGCAATATTTGTGCCTTACGGGTGAAACGATTATTCCGACTGTTGTGTCTTATATAATTAAGCAAACATTAATTTAAAAAATTAGAATTCAAAGTAAACTCCAGAACGTAAGAGGCCATCGACACCAGATTTTGTACAAAAATCGGTGACGTTACGACCCATCGAGCCATAGGTGTATCGGTCACTAGATTTATTTCTGTGGAAACACATTTAGTAAAAGGTTTAAATTTTGTTACTAATTCTTGTTTAGTTATATGTAATTAATAATTATGTAGCTAGATTTTTGCTTGCATGTAAAAGAGGTATACTTTATTTCGACAATTGTAATTCAGAAACAGAGAAACAGACGGGGCTATTTATTTTTCAATTTTATGTGTTTAGGGATTTAGGATTTTCATGAATACATGTTTACCTGTAACACCTCCTGTTGAAGAGCTAGTATTGAATAACCCTCATTTTGATGCCAAAATCAACCCAAATTTGGAGGTGACCGCTTGTAATTTGACAACAAGAGAATCGATTTAGCTGAAAATTTCACAGGGCATACGACCTTATGCGCAATACACATAGTGCAAATATGGATCATTTGCAACATCGTTATAATACATGGACATATTAGACTCTAATTTAACTACTGCACAAAACTTTATAGGGCATGCAAATACCTATTTGCAGACAAGTCTACGATATTTTCTTTCATAAGCTATACGGGTTTAAAGTGAACATTTTTGGCCAAAATTTAAAATTTCGCTTTTGTCATATATAACTTTGTTGTTGGTGAATCGATTTGACTAATATTTTCACTGCCCATGTGAACTTAATGATTACACATAGCTTTAAGTTTATTCCTGTGTCACAGTAAACTGAGAAATATTCGGTCAGTCTTTAAAGTTGATCAATCAATCTATGTACACGAAAAAAAATTTATTTACCATCTATTGACGCATGTCTATCGCAACTTTACTATTTTTATTGTCTATTTCAGTACGCTAATAATGATATCCATCATCCGCGTATCTCTTCAACAGAAAGGAACACATAAAAATAACCCGTTATTTTTATTCAGAACATCCCATATTGGAAATAACCCGCTATGAACTGTAAAAAATGAATTGGTCATATCAATTTTGCCATAGTGAGTGCTTTCGGGCATATCAATGCTACATATGTTTCATCCCGGTTGGATGTTATATTTTCCGGAGAACTTTTATTGCGTTGCCTAGTTATTTATATAAGAAAAAGTTTTAGATGAAGACAAAACGGTCCTAGCGAAGCATCTAGTTAATTGATTTGATTTCAGTTAGCAAAGACGCAGCAATCTCGCGGCAGCAGCTACTCCGTTACTACGACAACGAAGTAGACATGAAAGTTGGCGATGCACAAGAAATACCGTTATAAAGGTGACGCTGCTGTACTGTGTTTGATTAAACCGCGTATAAAAATGCTAAAATATTAGCTGTTCTATGCTAAATGTATAATTTTTTCTGACTGTATGCAAAGCTATACAAACAGCTTTGATGGCTTCTAGTAATAGCTGTTATCTAGACATTGGGAAAAAATTATGATGTGATCCTAATGATGTTTCAACTAGAAAAAATAATGTATATTACCCAAATTGGTGCTGACTGGAATATTAAAATGTGTTATGAGCTAGTTTGTAAACTTATTAAACTTTGTCGTTACAACAAACTCAAACTCTTGATAAAACTTCCAAGCTTTGACGGTGTTTAGAATCAGAAATTATTCTAATATATATTTCGAAATTATTGAGTTTCCTTCATCAGGACCATCTGCTGACATACCTGTGACACGTTGTCATCGCCGATTGTGTAGTACCGATGACATTTTTTTTATGTTCAAGGTTTACTATATTTTTTATCTCTGCGACGTACAATCTTCAGTGTTTCATAAAAGTGTTGCCGTTACTTATAGCTTAAACTATAACTAAATAGCATCGTTTAACGCATTTTTGAGGCAAAAACTGAATATAACACGGAAATTTTATGCATTTGATTTTTTTGTGTATTATTTAGGTTTATTTGGAAATATATACAATATTCGTAGTGCAGAAATCGAATTATGTACAATGGAAAATAATAAACTCCGCTTCTAAACTAACAATTATGCGGCGTTTACGTTAAAAAGGACCCTCATGTGAAAGTTTTGTCAACCAATGGTCTAGACCATACCATCCAGTTGTATACGGTCGATACCTACACTATATAGTGCAATAGATGGTGTATGAGACACCATCAGCGTAGCTACAGTGTCTTAATCTACTTATTGTTTTTTTGCCGACGACGTCAGGGACACTATACACAAACCCATTATATATTGCGTGTAAATAACAGCATGGTGTAGCTAACACCATATAAATTTTATGGTGTAGTGTACGCTATAATATTATCGACATTACATTACCTATGTATACTGTCTCACAATACCATCAGAAACACCATGGTGTCCAAGACACCATATAAATGATATTGGAAGAGTCACTCAGGGTGGACAAAACATTTACATGGGGGTGTCCTTTATAACGTAAACGCTGCATTAATATAGACCGCTCAACTTTTGCGAAAAGACAACTTATGCTCAATTTTTTACATTGGCTGGTGAAGAAGCAATCAAACTGTTTATTTAATGGATTAATGTAATTATTCATGGACGAGGCTAGAAGAACCTTCACAATTCGATAATTATGACTATGCATTGTGGAACACAGCTACATATTCAGATTCACGTAACTGTGCGAAAATCATCTAAATTGCCATAACATACCATAACTAAAAATACGGCAAAATTAAGCCAAAAGTAAAATCAATGTTTTCGGTAAAGCATTCTCACTGCGTACAATAAAACACGAGTGAAACAATCTACCCGTGACAATGGATGAACAACTTTTAGTTACCGTTTCAAACCTTGAAATTTTCGAAAAACACCGATAATTCATTTTGAGACCTTACCAAGTCATTAAAATTCGATCGCAACCTAAAAAAGATGTAACCGAAGATAATGTGGTTCATCTGTTGTGTTATGCTTACCAGTTTGCGTATGAAATATGTTATTTCATATATAAATCTATAATTTCCCTGTAAAAACTGTTTTGCTACTAAACTGAATTGAATTGAACTTGCATCTGTGGTCACACACGTAGGTGTGTAAGGTCCGTCGGGTTGGGGAGGGGGTACGTCAGGAGGGATAACTGTTTTGCTACTAAACTGAATTGAATTGAACTTGCATCTGTGGTCACACACGTAGGTGTGTAAGGTCCGTCGGGTTGGGGAGGGGGTACGTCAGGAGGGATAACTGTTTTGCTACTAAACTGAATTGAATTGAACTTGCATCTGTGGTCACACACGTAGGTGTGTAAGGTCCGTCGGGTTGGGGAGGGGGTACGTCAGGAGGGATAACTGTTTTGCTACTAAACTGAATTGAATTGAACTTGCATCTGTGGTCACACACGTAGGTGTCTAAGGTCCGTCGGCTTGGGTACGTCAGGAGGGATAACTTTTCAAAATTTTTGGAACTCAAAATTTTTTCAATTTTTGGTAAAATTTACTCCAATTTCGCCGTAAATATTTCTTAATTACTCCTATTTTTTTCGTGCCCTAATTTTTCCAAATTTTCGCCTAATTTGTGACAATTGTTGCTAAAGATTTTACGAGTGCTTTCGGCGCGCGGCGGTGGTAGTGGTCCTACCATTCCGCGTAACGCCCCCCTCTACGCACGTTTATCGACCCCTATGCTAATATCTCCGAAGCAAGAAATGGATCACTTTCCTACGTCGCAACTTCATTATATTCTATATTATCAATGCCATCTGATTGTCATTTTTTCGTACCCTAATTTTTCCAAATTTTCACCCAATTTTTGACAATTGTTGCTAAAAATTTTCCGCGCGCTTCCGGCACGCGGCGGTGGCAGTGGTCCTACCATTCCGCGTAACCCCACCCTCTACGCCCGTTTATCGACCCCTATGCTAATATCTCCAAAGCAAGAAATGAATCACTTTCCTACGTTGCAACTTCATTATATTCTATATTATCAATGCCATCTGGTTGTCATTTTTTCGTACCCTAATTTTTCCAAATTTTCACCCAATTTTTGACAATTGTTGCTAAAAATTTTCCGCGCGCTTCCGGCACGCGGCGGTGGCAGTGGTCCTACCATTCCGCGTAACCCCACCCTCTACGCTCGTTTATCGACCCCTATGCTAATATCTCCGAAGCAAGAAATGGATCACTTTCCTACGTTGCAACTTCATTATATTCTATATTATCAATGCCATCTGGTTGTCATTTTTTCGTACCCTAATTTTTCCAAATTTTCACCCAATTTTTGACAATTGTTGCTAAAAATTTTCCGCGCGCTTCCGGCACGCGGCGGTGGCAGTGGTCCTACCATTCCGCGTAACCCCACCCTCTACGCTCGTTTATCGACCCCTATGCTAATATCTCCGAAGCAAGAAATGGATCACTTTCCTACGTTGCAACTTCATTATATTCTATATTATCAATGCCATCTGGTTGTCATTTTTTCGTACCCTAATTTTTCCAAATTTTCACCCAATTTTTGACAATTGTTGCTAAAAATTTTCCGCGCGCTTCCGGCACGCGGCGGTGGCAGTGGTCCTACCATTCCGCGTAACCCCACCCTCTACGCTCGTTTATCGACCCCTATGCTAATATCTCCGAAGCAAGAAATGGATCACTTTCCTACGTTGCAACTTCATTATATTCTATATTATCAATGCCATCTGGTTGTCATTTTTTCGTACCCTAATTTTTCCAAATTTTCACCCAATTTTTGACAATTGTTGTTAAAATTTTCCGCGCGCTTCCGGCACGCGGCGGTGGCAGTGGTCCTACCATTCCGCGTAACCCCACCCTCTACGCTCGTTTATCGACCCCTATGCTAATATCTCCGAAACAAGAAATGGATCACTTTCCTACGTTGCAACTTCATTATATTGTATATTATCAATGCCATCTGGCTGTCAAACTGTTTTCAAGTTTTTATAATGCTGTAGCATGCAAGCTTTAAACCTTATCGCACAAACCAAATATTTCAGTTAACGGAGTCTTACAAATTCCATAAATTGGCGTGTTGAAACCGTCTCGAAATCATCTGACTACAAGGCAAGACAAATAAACAGAATATACTGAAAATTAAATTATCAATTTTAATATTAGCATACGAAATTGGAAATTGGAAAATATCGTACCATCGTCCTCAAATGCTATGTATTGTTTTCGGAACAACAGGAGGACGTAAAGCTCTCAGCTGGACGATGGTAGCAAGCGTGGCGCATTGAGACGTTAAATTGGCGTGTTGAAACCGTCTCGAAATCATCTGACTACAAGGCAAGACAAATAAACAGAATATACTGAAAATTAAATTATCAATTTTAATATTAGCATACGAAATTGGAAATTGGAAAATATCGTACCATGGTCCTCAAATGCTATGTATTGTTTTCGGAACAACACGAGGACGTAAAGCTCTCAGCTGGACGATGGTAGCAAGCGTGGCGCATTGAGACGTTAAATTGACGTGTTGAAACCGTCTCGAAATCATCTGACTACAAGGCAAGACAAATAAACAGAATATACTGAAAATTAAATTATCAATTTTAATATTAGCATACGAAATTGGAAATTGGAAAATATCGTACCATGGTCCTCAAATGCTATGTATTGTTTTCGGAACAACAGGAGGACGTAAAGCTCTCAGCTGGACGATGGTAGCAAGCGTGGCGCATTGAGACGTTAAATTGGCGTGTTGAAACCGTCTCGAAATCATCTGACTACAAGGCAAGACAAATAAACAGAATATACTGAAAATTAAATTATCAATTTTAATATTAGCATACGAAATTGGAAATTGGAAAATATCGTACCATGGTCCTCAAATGCTATGTATTGTCTTCGGAACAACAGGAGGACGTAAAGCTCTCAGCTGGACGATGGTAGCAAGCGTGGCGCATTGAGACGTTAAATTGGCGTGTTGAAACCGTCTCGAAATCATCTGACTACAAGGCAAGACAAATAAACAGAATATACTGAAAATTAAATTATCAATTTTAATATTAGCATACGAAATTGGAAATTGGAAAATATCGTACCATGGTCCTCAAATGCTATGTATTGTTTTCGGAACAACAGGAGGACGTAAAGCTCTCAGCTGGACGATGGTAGCAAGCGTGGCGCATTGAGACGTCTGTTAATCGGTTCCGACGACGAGCAACATTTTAGAACCAAGTATTCCATAGATCCTTCCAGGGTAGCAATGGTTTCAATGAAACACTGCACAATTGATAAGCTCAAACCTGTCTAATTTTAATTTTTAATTCGTTGTATCGTTTGTCGATGGTTTTAGCGAAGCAATCCACAAATATTTATCCGGCTCTTAGCCTTAGTATGCTCTTAGCTCTTAGTATGCTGTGTATGACATACTTGTCGCAAGAAAATAAAACCCGAATGTTCAATGCAAAACTAAATTACTGCTGAAGTTTCAAAGAGGTGGTCTCAGCACCGAATGTCCACTTTATAATATTTGACGCATAAAAGCCAGCTCCAGTAATGTTCACGCTGACTGTCAAAAACGTCAACTCAACATAAATTCCTAAAAATTACGATGTCTGTTTTTTTAAATTTTTTACGCAGATTCTTTCGACCTTTACTAAAAATTTTTTAAATTTTTTTACGCGAAGATTCTTTCGACCTTTACTAAAAATTTTTTAAATTTTTTTACGCGAAGATTCTTTCGACCTTTACTAAAAATTTTTTAAATTTTTTTACGCGAAGTATCTTTCGACCTTTACTAAAAATTTTTCAAATTTTTTACGCGAAGATTCTTTCGACCTTTACTAAAATTTTTTTAAATTTTTTTACGCGAAGATTCTTTCGACCCTTACTAAAAATTTTTTAAATTTTTTTACGCGAAGATTCTTTCGACCCTTACTAAAAATTTTTTAAATTTTTTTACGCGAAAATTCTTTCGACCTTTACTAAAAATTTTTTAAATTTTTTTACGCGAAGATTCTTTCGACCCTTACTAAAAATTTTTTAAATTTTTTTGCGCGAAGATTCTTTCGACCTTTACTAAAAATTTTTTAAATTTTTTTACGCGAAGATTCTTTCGACCCTTACTAAAAATTTTTTAAATTTTTTTACGCGAAGATTCTTTCGACCCTTACTAAAATTTTTTTTAAATTTTTTTATGCGAACATTCTTTCGATTTTTACTAAAATTGCAGAAAAATCATCCTAACTTCTCGTTTCGATGCTGTTGTTGTTCGTACACTTTGCGAAGTGTTAAAGTTTTTTTACACCAGCGCTGAAGTATTACTGCATAGTCATTCCATTCAATTCCGACGATCAATTCAATCATTTTCGTACTAATTTGGATAGACGACTCGCAGCAGTCATCATAGTCGCTAATTCTTGCTGATGACGGCAAAGAACCATCGTTATTATTTCGATGGCGTAGCTGTTGGTCGTACTATTTTCGAATGGTCCAACATTTCAAATCCACCGGTGCCCCTACCACCATCATGACTATCATCATTCATTTCAATTCCGGCAATCGATGCAATCATTTTCGTACTATCTTTGATCAAGGCTTCACGACAGTCATCAATGTCGCTATCTCTCGGTGATGACGAAGATCCATCGTTATATTCCTCGTGGAAGTTATCCACAATAATCGAAATTGGAAATGCAAGTAGAATAATACCAGCGATACCGACAACGCCAGCTAACAGTTTGCCACAAATGGTTACTGGATAAATATCACCATAGCTGAATAAATCATACATAAGACATGTTATCTAGTTTATGCGACCGCAATTTTACTACAATATAGCATTTAATTATAGAAAACAGCTCGTTCTATCTGTGTATATAAGTGTAAATGAGTGTGAAATCCATTTAGAACAAGGCATTCAGTCTGAAACCACATACGCGAGAGAAATTAACTGTTTCAAATCGAAACATTCTAAGATAAGATAGTCACAACAGTCATAGGTTTGAACATTCCTTTTGTTATATACTCTTAACGTCGGCATATTTTACTGTATGAAATTCGACAATGCCATTAGTTTTCCAACGCCAACATTAAATTCCTAGATATAGTCTACAAAGTTTTAGACATTGAACAGTTGATTGTATAAATTTTACAATGTCATAAATTAGAGAAATTCTGAAACCATTTAGCTCAATTGTAGCAGAACATAACTTGAGACTGTTTCACTGCAGTCCGCTTTATTATCGGACTGCGGACTCCTTAAGTCTGACTTGTAGAACAGTTTCATGACTTAAATTGATTCGAGCTGCTACAATGAATTTATTTTTAAGTTCATAATGTTTAGTCAGCAAAAAAAACAATGTCCAGACTAAGGGCTTTGATAAAAATCGAAATATTATATTCAAATAAATGGCGACATGCGTGTTTCATTTGGCTGAACAACGAAAGTATGTCCATGGCAAAATTTCGTGCTCCTACAAACACAAAACTGATTAGATACAGTGAATTACCATTTCTTTTTAACCCAAATATATGCCGAACATTAATTCAGAAAAAAGTTCATTTCAACCATATTATTTTTGAACTGCTAGACAAAATTTGATTGCAACTATTACTATAGTTCAGGAACCGATAGAAGGATGTATCTATATTTTTCCTATAGCATGCGTCTCCAAACATATATAATGATTTGCATGTTTCTCTGCAAGTTCATCAGCATGGATAGATTTCAGGCTAACGCTCAGCCAAACTTTTCTGTTATCATTTACAACTCGATTATAAGCTCGCCGACTTAGAATAAGTAATATTGATTCGAGAAAAACTAGCACAAGGAACTACGGAACAGAACTAAATTGTACAGACAAATATAAGCAAATTTTATTTATTATTAACTATAACCTAGGAAAGACTCATCTTACCTTGTTTTTCCCAAGAGACAGAAAAGCCTCTCTGCTGTCACTTAAAATAGCGATTTTTTTGTTTCTGAATTTAAACCGTATATAATCAACGCACATTTTTCGATGTCCCTGCCTAAAATACTGTAGTAAGACAACCGAGAGGGATGGATTCCTTGCCCTACCTGGCATATAAATATCAGTGCCACAGTCCCTGTTACGATTTTCGATATCCCTGCCTAAAATACTGTAGTAAAACAACCGAGAGGGATTTATTATCTTGCCCTACCTGGCATATAAATATCAGTACCACAGTCCCTGTTACGATTCTCGATGTCCTTGCCTAAAATACTGTAGTAAAACAACCGAGAGGGATGGATTCTCTTGCCCTACCTGGCATATAAATATCAGTACCACAGTCCCTGTTACGATTCTCGATGTCCTTGCCTAAAATACTGTAGTAAAACAACCGAGAGGGATGGATTCCCTTGCCCTACCTGGCATATAAATATCAGTACCACAGTCCCTGTTACGATTCTCGATGGCCAACCCATCTGTGTAACAGGCTAGTTCTAGTCCTTGCTGATGTGTGTGTCACTCCAATCCATAAAACTCCAAATCTGGCGCCTTATATACCACACAAATATCACACGAAAACTACAATGTCGTATTATATCAAAGTGCAGGAGAAATAACTCCTAAATGATTGAATCCCCTTGTAGCTACTGCAGATTGTTTAGCAAGCCCCTTTCTGCAACAACTACTCTTCAAGTCAGTAGACTATGTACCCAAATTCTAATTAATATTTGAGATTTCAAACTCAGCCATACTTTTTAACATAAACTGTAAATTTGTGCAGTCAGTAACTCTACAAATGTCTAGAAATAACCCCTCAATGATTGAATCCCCTTGTAGCTACTGCAGATTGTTTAGCAAGCCCCTTTCTGCAACAACTACTCTTCTAGTCAGTAACCTATGAACCCAAATTCTAATTATATCTGAGATTTTAAACTCAGCCATACTTTTTAAAATAAACTTTTTGTGCAGTCAGTAACTCTACAGATGTTTAGAAAGACTGCATATACAAATTTTTCAGAAACCATTTCTTATTCAATGCAGCTGTACTGCACTGAAAGGCAGAAACTGTGTTTCTGCTTCACGATACAGATGTTGATTGTCTTGTAGTTTAAGCTTGCTTAATATGCTTTGGATAATATAATCTGGCATCAGTCTTTCCATAGTTTCCCGTACACAGAATGATAGGTTAATAGGGCGAAATGCCTTAGGCACAGTATGATCGTCTTTTTTCGGCTTGGAATTAAAGATCATTTTAGTATGTTCCCATAACTCTGGAATGTGATTAAGCTTTAAACTGGAACTATTCCATCATGACCTTGTCGTTTAAAGGCACCATGGCGCCCTATAGGCCATTTAATCCTCTCTTCGTTAATCACATGATTATTGATTGATTGATTGATTATTATTATTGATGACAACATTCATTTTTGGTATCTATACCAATCTCCCTGAGTCATGTTGTCCCCTTCCGTCCCGAATATTAACGGAGCCTGGGATTTGTACTTCAAGAAGTAGTTTGAGAAGATCCTTGTTGTCTTCTATATAGGTACCCATCATGGTAAAGTAACTATCGCAAAAAGTGTCTGGTTAATTCTGACAAATATTTTATATACCCTATCAATCTTGGGACTCAAATGCGCACAATCGTAACAGTTATTCCAGGGGCGTCGTTTATTCTCTCTAAAATGCCTTTCATATTTCATCGGCAAAAAATAGTATTTAATCCATAATCAATTGTCCCCATAGGTCATGATCATTCTATATTTTTCTTCGCCTTTCTTCGAAGCCTAGCTAAGTTATCATTCTAACAAAAATTCTCTAAAATGTCTTTCATATTTCGTCAGCAAAAAATAGTAATTAATAGATAATCAATTGTCCCCATATGTCATGGTCATTCTATATTTTTCTTCGCCTTTCTTCAAAGCCTAGCTAAGTTACCATTCTACCAAAAAATTCTCTAAAATGCCTTTCATATTTCGTCAGCAAAAAATAGTAATTAATCCATAATCAATTGTCCCCATAGGTCATGGTCATTCTATATTTTTCTTCGCCTTTCTTCAAAGCCTAGCTAAGTTACCATTCTACCAAAAAATTCTCTAAAATACCTTTCATATTTCGTCAGCAAAAAATAGTAATTAATCCATAATCAATTGTCCCCATAAGGTCACGGTCATTCTATATTTTTCTTCACCTTTCTTCGAAGCCTAGCTAAGTTTTATCATTCTACCAAAAATTTTAATATTTAAATATGCCTAACAGTGGGCAACAGCTATTGGCCGCTGTGAGTAGGGCACTTGTGATTAAACCAGGCGAAACTTCCAGCAGCAATACGTAACTGAA
>JASANE010013873.1:0-18762 GCA_030248225.1 Trileptium ribeirensis
GACGTCGGCAAGTCGAGGACAACAAAGGCCGAGTTGATGTTTGCCGACTCGGGATATGCTGGGAAGAGCAAATAGTTCGAATTATGAGCAGATTGTCACGCTAATTGGGGCTGGAGAAGGAAATTGCGTGACCCAAAACCATTTGAAATAGCTTAAGTTACGCTGGGACCGGAAAGAGTTCAAATTTTGTTAGGATAGGATCTGATTTCGCTGGACATCCGGCGATGAGGACGGGAAATTGGAACTTCAAAATTTACTTTTCTTGGGAAAATCGGGACTAAAATCACAGATGGTCAACTTCCGAGTACTCGGAAGATTAGAGCTTAAAGTCGGCAAACTTAATTGAAGCCGACTCTCCCTAAGGACATCGACGGTTTACGGTAGCCGTCAAGATTCGACTTACCGGAAGTGTCCCCAATTGGACACTGGACAGAAGACCCAAAAGAGTGGGCGTCAAGAAGTCGCCAATGATTGGATAGCGACAAAATCGCTATCTTTAACTATGGGCGAAAAATTCGAGGCGACGACCAACGCGTCGACTCGTGGAATCAGTTCGACTTCGGCAGCGCGGAGTTCGGTCGACTCTACTGACCGGCTCCGACGCATTGTTTCTACGTGTTTAGTTTTCCTGCAGCTCTGACTTTCTCGTTTTTCGTTTCGCTTCGGATTTACTCGATGGACGGAAGGTTTCCGCGCAGGTACATACCTCGCGAAGGGGGTTCAGCTGGTGCTGCCCCAGGGATCAACAACCGTAAGTGTGAGGAAGGTTTTGCGACAACAGGGGTTTATCTTTCCTGTTGATGGAGGAGTAACAGACTGTTCGCTTAGTTTCCCTTGAATGTAGCGTGCCCCTCGTATTTAGGTAGAAATATTCTCATTCAGAGTCTAATCCCCAGTTCCCCGAAAAGCTACACACAACCCTTTTCTGGAATCAATTATTACTATCGAGTTCCGACGTGGGAAGCGTTAGGCGATTCGGGATGTGCCCGTAGAGAGTGCAGTGAGGACTGATCAAACCAACGCGAAGTCTTTCTGATTCCCCGTGGTCTTAGGTAAGGTACAATAAATTGGACGCCTCTCGTCCAAGTTTTACATGACTTGGTTCCTTCGAGTTAGGATCAACGAATTTTCCTGAGTCGACCACGGTAAAATTCATTTGACATGTACACCACAAAATAAGGTCTTGTTCACTGGTTTGCTTTTATGGTTTACAAATTTACAGTTTAGTTGATCGTTCAATGCTCATGCCGTGTTTGAGCTTGGACAGAATCGCAGATTAGGGACGGAGGATTAGCCTCCGTCGGGTTTTTGGAAACCCTCAAAATTTCATTCTGTTTGTGAGTTAAGAAAACTTGGGAATACAAAAGACAGATCAAATTCTAGGCATCATTACTTGAGCTTAAGGTGTTTGCTACTCCCGCCGAATGTTGTTTAAGGATTATCTCAGCTTGATTGTTTGACACCAACCCTAGGGTTGTTTGGTTGTTTGTTTGTTTTTTCACGAACTTAGCCAATATCTTACCTAGGTACAAGTTTCATTGTGACGACTGACCGAATCACCTTTGGACGCCTCGCTGGACCCCTGCTGGTTTAATGATGAGCTGGAGGAGCAAACCCCCAGCTGAGAAAAATCCGCCGACTTCGATCTGTGACGGTAGTGCATCGTTTAGTTGTGATACAGCAGTTCCGACCCCAAATAACTATGTGGCGAAAACAGCTAAATTCACCAGTGTTCACCATTGCACTGCGCAATGGTCTTCCCTCGGCCCCCGTCTAGAAGAACTAGAATTGAGCTTTACCCCTGAGCAATCGCTAGAAACCGCCGTTGCGGGAGAAACACATTGTGTCCCCGCCTTCGAACAAAACTTTATGACTTTCTAAAAATAAAGAAAACTTACCTCCTCGCCCGGGCCATTTCGGCCCCAAACCGGGCGAGTGCAAAACCCCTTTTTCTTTTTGGAGCGAGTCGATCGCTGAGTTTAACTTTTTTTTGACTTTTGCTCGGTTTGCCCATTAGGCTATGTACTATGTATGCCCAGTGTCACTTTTCTCTCGTTTCATTGCCATCTCATGTTCTTGCGTTTGAATCTGAGTCGGCCGGAACCGGCGCCTCCAGCGTGTGTGTAGAACCGGGAAGAGAAGCTGTGACACATGTGAGCGAAAAGGGTTCCGAGCCACATGGAGACGAAACTGAGCCGAGTGCCGATGATATTTTTGTTGTAGATGATCATGGTAGACGAGCAATAATGAGCCTGATTTTGAAGTCCGATGATAAGGAATTGGAGCTAAAGGAACCAGCGGAACCTAATACCGAACTAAGAGAACCAATAACCAATAGCGTAAGCTCGAATATTATGATCGTGGCACCCATGATACTATAAATGAGAGCAAACGCCCGAGTAACCAGCCGAATAGGGGAACAACCAGCAACACAACCACAGATAGTAACCTGTTACCTAAGTAGGGAAGTAGTAAAGGAAATTGGATATGGAACGACCGCATTGCCGGTCAACCTGATGGACGTAATTGAACAAACACTGGCTTCATCTAGATCATTGCGAATTAGACCGATTTGGGACCCATTGACGCGAACCCCACCACAGAAATTGCCAGTGATCACATAGCAACACCTGAACAGGCCACGCATCACCAAGCACGCAAACTACTACACAACACAATCTTGACCTCGCGCTAAAGAAAGATATTTTCGAAGGGTCCTACCGAAGAAAAGGTAGAGCCCCTAATTCTGCAGGGATTGCCCAACGAGTAACGCTTGATATTACTGGGTCCGGAATCACACCCACGATTATAACCTTGGGACCTGGGAAAGTGCCCCGCTATTCATTCATACCATCTCGGCTCCGCCCAAAAAGAGAACAGGTATTTACCAGGGCCTTATTTTATCGGATTGTCATAGCTGTATCGGAGCGGATATCTCGTGCCCATCAGTTGCTCAGGGCCCTAGTGGCTGGGACTGCCCGAATCGACCGACGGCGGGACGCTGCCGTTGTGTCTGGGCTGTTAGGGTTCGCATCTCCGTTCTTGTACACTATGGCCGGGGTACACGTTAGCAGCAGCATGGTAAAGCACCTCGAGGGTTTACTGGAATTAGTTGCCCGGGTGTTAAACTCAATGAGTATTACCGAGGCCATCACTGAAATATACCGCTCTTAGATCCCCATCCTTCCAACAAGCCAGGCGTATGAAGAACGACATAACACAAATTTTATGCCCACCAGTGGTTGTACTCTTGTCACCTATAAAATGGCGAGTGGGACTACACGGGGAATTTGTCCGCCGAATACGGCGTAATCCGACGCAATGGAACTATAGCAGTCAATCCAAACCGCATCTATGGGTTGCATACCGCTTCTGAGTTGACCGCATACAGGGAGGCTAACTTGGAATGGTTAGAAACTGTGACCAGTGCACCCTACCTGCTAGATTACCTCGTTACGGAATATGGCGAAACCGGTCCCATGGCACCGGTCTTGTCAATCGACCACATCGTATATGCAGTAATGGCAAATGCTATTTTCAAGCAAGCAGGTAGTGAGCAGAAACGCGAAGAACTGCTATATCTGAGATTATTATGGTTGCGCCAACCCGCGCAAAACATCTGGCAAATTGATCCGAACGATGACATCAATGCCATCCCAACCGTCAACTCAAGCGCGGACATAACATTCATCGACGACGAGGAGCTTGAGAGTGAGTTGAGTACAGAGCGCAGTGATATGAGCGAGGACGAATTTATCTTGCCGCTATCGCCACGCTCGACTCGGGCGATGTGGTTTCCGAACTCGACTCACTCCCGGACAATGACGAGCTCGAAGACGAATCGTACTTTGACGCAACTGAGGGTGGCCGAGCAATACTGACCAGGTCGGTACGGCCCCTCTCAAACAGACCAAGCCAACGATACGCAGCAGCTGCAGAATTGTGGAGCCGAGGAACCAGGTTCACAGGAATAATGCTCGTCCTGCTCATCTTCCAGCAACTGGGGCGAACTCAGGCAATCGCCACGCCATTCTCGGATCAGGTAGCTCGCCTAGGAGCCATGGTCAACCAGCAAGTGGGCACCTTGATCGAACCGCAGAGTTTGGTGATAACCGCCTTGCGATCCACTTTCTTACCGATCGTTTTGCGATTGTCCCTAGATGGGCTACAACCGAGAAGGAAGGCCACCGGGATGGCCTGCTGTGTTTACACCCCCCAGGGGTAAACCATGCCTGGGAAACTGTTGTCCCAACCCGAATTGTACTACCATGCCGGATTTACAACGTAAAATTCAGGAGTTGGACAAGAACTAAGGAGCACATACCAGGGTGTGCTAGACACGAGTTATTACATGGCTCTAATGCGCGAATATTGCGAAGCGAACGTCCATTTTTGTGAAGAGCCTAGGGCTCGGAAGAAAAGATTTCTCGCTGCACTAGCCGGAGCCGCTGGCGTAGTTACAGGGTTTCTAGGAGTAGGAGTAGCGTTCACCAATGCGGTGCATCTAAAGGATCTAAATAAACAGGCGGTAGCACTGTCTAAGGAAATGCGAAACACTTACAGTGTGGCCCACGGCAACTCGCGAGCGATCCTGAAATTGACATGCGCTAATCAGGAACTCTACTCATTCCTACATCATGAGATGCAGGAAGTGGTTGGCATGATAGAATAAGTTAGGTGCCAGGAACAGCGCTACGTGACAGAGGTAGATCGCGAATTGGTAAACCACATGTTTTGCACCAGCTTGCGCTCTTCAGTCGACGCCGTCATGGAAGCCATGATGAGCGGACAGCTATCACCAAAGGTGGTGGATGCCGCGACACTAAAGCGTTTATTCGAAAAACACCCGAGAATATTGCAAACCATACTAATACGCGAGCCAGCGCTAGCCTGCCAATTTGAGCAAATTTACCCAGTGCACATTGACCTGGGGACGTTTAAGTATGCATTCATTTTGAGGGTACCACTAGTTACGGCGGACGACGTCCGGCCTTATTTTCGGATATACAACGTCGGTTGGAACGTACCGAAGTGTAGTTTGCATATGAGACTACCTCTGCCGGAATACGCCACGCGAGTTGAACGGGCACGGTATGAGGTGTTGAACCTGCACGCATGCAACACGGGACCCGGCATTGCTTTTTGCGAAGTTCACGCATTGGCTGCCGATTATTCCTCACGCTGCTTGGATTGGATCATCATGGGCGAAGACGCTCCAGATGATACACGCCACATATGCAAGGATAGCGCATTGGTCGGGCCAATGGTTAACCACACCCATGCGTACACCACCGCTCAAGGAGTATTAATCCGAACCGCTGAGCCCAAAGCCGTGGTCTTCAAGCAAAAGCACCTCAGTCATGTTACTCGCGGAGAAACCATTAAGATACCAGAAATTGGGGTGCTATGGCTGTCGTACAGCAATTATACCCAGCTAGTGGTCGGACCGCTAATGCTTTCCAGCACTTTAGACGCTCAGGAGATCTCTATCCACGTTGGACCTAACATAACTATCCACGATTTCCCCGATATTCCTCTTAGGCCGATCACCTGGAGCTCATTAGAACACGCCAAGGCGACGAACCTGCAAGTCCAGCAAATAGCAGACGAGCAGTTGAAAAAGGTAATCGACTTCCCCTATATCACTACAACTGGCGTAGCTCCTTACCTATGGATGCTCATTGTACTGGTAGTTGCTAGCATAGGGGCAATAATTTACTTCAGAAAGAAAGCTGATTTCTGTCCTAAATGCCTAAAAGGACGCCTACTGCGCTGGCGGCAACAACGGCCATGTAGCCAGACGGACCTAAGGAGATCTGAGCTAAACATCAAGACTGGGAACGAGTACGGCACCCCAGACGCTACTCGACCAACAGTCTCAGCCCCAGCCGCCTCCACAGAAAACCTAGAATTGAGCACATTGAGCCCTCGTCGGTCAGCCCGGATAAATAGCCCCATCAAGGACGAAGACGTCGTCCTGGTAGAACCTACCGAGTTGTTTGCGGTATCCGAGCATTCGTAACGTAGGGGACATTGTACCCTAGCCTATCATAGACAAGTTAACGCAATGCACCACGTGGACGCACCGTTACTCGTTAACGCTTTCATCTACCGGACACCGGTCCTCACGTTGATCGATACGGGCGCGGACGTCTCTATCGTATCACAACATCTGGTAAGCAAACTAGGCCTTCAGCCCCGTCCAGACGACTCAACGCGGATAGTGTCGGCCACCAAGCAAGAATTGGCATTGGACGGTAGCATAAGTGTACCCTTGTCAATTGGACCCAATAAGGTGCAGACCGAATTGTTTGTCACTCAAACCGCTCTGTATCACTGCATTTTAGGAACAAATTTTATGTCACAACTGCCAAAGTGCATTATCAACTTTCGAGAGCGCCGTTTAGACATTGCAGTAGACGGTGAAGAGGCCAAAATAACTTTTGCAGGAGGTATTTCCTGTCCCGCTATCCCTGAACGCTGTCCCTGAAATTGCTGACACAGGTGTAGGACCCGCTCTATTTGTTCCCGCTCCTGACATGACTGATATCGCAATGGCACACACATTGGTGCTTAGGAGTCAGCGGACTATACCTATCGCGGTAATCAATTTCGGTAACACACCGCTCACCATATACTCAGGACAAACTATTGAGCACATTGAGGTCATGAGCAATCCACCTATACAATTCTTTAAGGACACCAATCAAAATTTGATACGGTATGAGGAGCATAAGGAGGCCAAGCAGCTAAATCATATAACCGCCCACCTGAAGGGATTATCCAACATATCGAAGCGGGAAAACGCTCCATTGATCACGAACGGGCTACAACAGTATCGAGAAAAATAGACTTTGATAGGACACTACTATCGCCCTTCGAATTAAAACAATTGAAAACTGCAATCGCTGAAAATGCAAACGTGTTCAGCACGCATGACTTTGATTTAGGACGATACACTGAACGCCGACATCGCATAGAAACCGGGGATGCAAAACCTATCAAACAAACACCGTATAGGCTAGCGCATTCCTTACGCGAACCACTTAGGGAGGAACTAAACAATATGTTAGCCGCAGGTCTTATAGCCCCATCGAGTTCACCTTGGGGATCTCTAATAGTCTACGTAACAAAGAGCGATGGCTCCCTCCGACTATGTATCGACTTTCGGAAGGTCAACACGGTAGCAGAACAAGATGCATATCCACTGCCACGCATCGACGACATACTTGGAAGTCTCAGGAATACAAAATTAATGTCCAGTTTGGACCTAAATAAGGGATTTTGGCAATTAGAATTAGATCCTGATACCAAGAATAAAACATCTTTTGTGACGGTACACGGACAGTACGAGTATAATGTCCTGCCGTTCGGTCTAAATTCATCCCCCGGAGCCTTTCAACGCTGCATGTGAATGATTTTGAAGGGACTTGAGTGAGAGAAATGCCTGATATACATCGATGACATACTAGTTTTCGCACCATCATTCGAGGCCCATTTGGCGGATTTGATCCGTGTTTTCGATCGCTTCCGTAAGGCCAATTTAAAACTCAAACCATCAAAATGTCACTTCAGCGAGGCAGCCTCAAATACTTAGGACGCATAATTAGTACCGAAGGTGTCAAACCAGACCCAGAGAAGGCAATAGCCATAGAAGAATTTAAACGTCCGGAGACGTTGAAACAGCTCCAAAGCTTCTTAGGACTCGTAGGGTATTACCATAAATTCATCCAAAATTACTTGGACATATGCGAACTATTGAATGAATTAAAGCGTAAGGATATAGAATTCAAATGGACCCTAGGTGTGAGGAAGCATTCAAGAAATTGAAACAAGCATTGTTAGATGAACCGGTCCTAATTCACCCCGATTTTACGCAGTCGTTTATCCTGCAAACGGACGCTTCCGGATATGCTATGGGTGCAGCAGAAAACCAAACAATCATGCGCGACTAAACTTAAAATGCGGGCAACATCCTATTTCGTATTTTTAGATTAAATTTGTTACGGAACGCTTTTTGGTCAATTGAGATTCACGTAAAACTGTTCGCAAACACAGCGCTCGCGATTCAAATCTAACCATTTTGTGTTCGCGAAAATTGAAGTGAAATTACCCAAATGTTTGAAAACGAAAATTTGTCGATTTGATTGTAACGTCACTTTTGCATTAAATTTGTTCGCGAACACTGTATAATCCAGATTTATATGATAATACATTAGGGAACAGAATTTCTGCAAACTGAAATCGCCAAAATTCTGTTCGAACACAAGGACTAATTTCTGGCACTTGATTTGATTATGCCAATTTTTGGTTAGCGAAAAACCGAATGTAATTAGGCATGCTTCCCGTAACAACGGTTTGTGATTCGATATCTGTAATGACAGAATAGGATGGTTGGCGGGGTCACCTTAAGTTTGTTCTCGCATCAAACCCATCGCATACGCTAGCAAGGCCCTCCTTGATTATCAACGCAGATACCCCGCAATAGAAAACGAGGCACTCGCAATTAGGTGGGCTACGCTACGCTACATTTCAAGCATTACCTCGTAGGGCACAAATTTCACGTTGAAACCGACCACAAGCTACTCAAGACTCTGTTTAATAAACCACCCAGAAATTCCCGCTTATCCCAATGGCGAAACGAGACCGTTTCCCGCCGAATCAGAAGCAATGGGCCTAAGAGCAACCACCTTACCGACCGAACAGGAGTTAGATAGGCTCATGAAATTAATGATGCACTATGAAACCGAGATACTACCAACCGTCCGAATCGAGGACGCGCAGGATACTCATGAAAACATATATTTGCCGTTCTTTTCGGATCTCCCAGATTTTAATTTAGTGCGGCTCTTACTATATATCCAACGAAACGACCCAGAATTAGGTCCAATTTGGTGGTATCGATATAACAAAACACGGCCTAAGGCCGAATTGAGTGCGCTGAGAATAGAAATGCGGGCACATTATTTTGAATTAGCCGCGGATGCTAAAATATTATACATGCACCCACTGCAACCAGGAGGCATAAATTATAAATTATGTGTCCCGATCACATTAGTACAGCAAATACTCAAATACGAACATAACACCCTATATGGATTGTCAAGATTATTTAGACAGTCTTGTTATTGCAGCGAATATTAACGATTAAGGGTGAGATTGTGAATACTAGTTTGTGTTTCGTTCTGATTTGCATACTCGCTGATTTTGACGTAGTAGCTTGTTTATGAAGGAACTGAGGAAAAATGGAGTAATTGTGATGATACAGTGGCTACGAAAAACGTTTTGTTGATGGTTTTGCGAGTAGGATGTTCAGTTCTATAAATAACGTGTTCGTAGAGGAAAGTAGTTGTATGGCCATGAAATACAAAATGGTCCTTCGGTAATGTTTTGAATCATTGGCTTGCTTTCGTGTTTTTTCATGTTTGGTTTTTCATTGGTTGTTTTATCATGTCTGCGAAACAACGCCGCCAGGACATTCGAATGTGTGTTCAACGTGAAATCGATTAAATTGTCCCGATTTTAGATGGCACACAACCCCTTGATGTGCCACAACTTCAACACTCGGTTGCTAAATTGTCCACTTATCGACCAGAGCTCCGAGCTTACGATGGCCAGGTTCTCGCGGGTCTCGATTCTGATCTGTTGAGGCTGAAATCACTGAGGCTATGTTCTATAATGATTCATTGCATGATAAGATCACCTTGGCTACTGTTCTTCTTCAGCAGTCTGCCCATCTGGGCACACCTTCCGTTTCGGGCGGTCGTTTCGATCAAGCATCTGGTTCTGATTTGAAACTTCCAAAATTGGTGTTATTGCCTTTTTCTGGAGACACGCTTGAATGGCACTCTTTCTGGGACGGTTTCGACAGTGCTGTCCACAGGAACCATACACTGTCGGATATTGATAAATTGAACTATTTACGTGGGTTACTTCGAGACGAAGCTCTCAAAGCTGTACAAGGTTTTCGTGTTACCGGTGCTAATTATCCAGCCGTTGTGAGTACACTGCAAGACCGTTTTGATGATAAACAATTTGCCATTTTTACTTATTTCGATAATCTTATCTTATTTTACTTATACTTATGTTGTCGTTGACGCCGGCATCCCACGACCTCGACAAGCTGCAAACAATTTCCGATGCCTACGAACGCCATATTCGTAGCCTTGTCGCGTTGGGCCTTGACGGAGCTACGTTTGGCCAGGTATTTACCCCTATTATGTTATCAAAATTGCCGAAATTTGTCAAAATGGAGCTTTATCGGAAAAATGGGTCCCAGACCTGGACATTATCGCATCTGCACGAGTGTCTAAAGGATGAAATACGTGCACGCGGCATGGCAGAAAGGTTGCTTTGGGAAGGTATGTCTCAGAGGCACGAAACAGCTTATTCGGCTAATATTTCAGCCAGCCGAAGGAAAGATGGCGGGAAGAAAAATCTGGCTTATACTACTTCTGCTATGGTCACTAATGCTGTGGTGTCTCCACAGTATGGTCCATTATGTGCATTTTGTAGTGATCGACATTATTCCGATACGTGTCGGAAATACCAGATGTTCTTTCCAGAAAAGAACAGTTGCGAAATTCCTGTTATGGATGCCTGAAACAAGGTCATGTTGTGAAGAATTGTAAGGTTCCTACTACTTGGGTGTATTGTAAAAGACGGGGGCATCACCGCAGTCTTTGCTACCGTAAATTTAGCACTGCTGTAACATCGCCAACTCTTGATACCATACCCAAGGAGAAACCGATTAATCGTAGTACCACGCAGCTTGCAACCCAAATCGTAGCAGTGTGGAACGAAGGTCAGCTCTCTATTCTCCAAATTGCCTTGGCAACCATTACCGATGTTAACCATCGCTATAGGGCAGAGACGAGGCTGCTGTTTGATGCCGCGGGTTTGCGGTCGTTTATCACAGAGGCTATGTGTAAAACTCTTCGTCTCGAACCGGTTGGAGAAGAACTCGTATTGGTAACTGGATTTCAGACTCCAAAACGGAGCACATCCAAATATAAAATTGTAGAGTTTACGGTGAGATGTTTAGATGGCCAATTCGTAAAGATTAGGGCTAGTGTCGTACCGACGATAACGTGCCCCTTGCAAAAGCTGGCTGTAAATGCAACAACCTTTCCTATATTACAACAGGTCACACTGGCTGAACCAGTTGTAAAAAGATCCGAGCTTGTGCCTGTCCACGTATTCATTGGTGTAGACCATACATGCCGGCAGGGGGGGTAGGGGGGGTTACCCCCCCTGAGGTCCGGACCCCCCCCAGAGGCCGAAACGCCAGGGGGGGTTACCCCCCCGGGGTTGCGCAGCAACCCCCCCCGGGCCGAAAGGCCCGGCTGGTTTTACCCCCCTTGGGGGTGCGCAGGTGACTTGACCACTGTCCGAGTTTTAAAGCTTGACCTTAGTGCAAAAACTTGCGCAAATTGTGCCTGCTTGTTGCTAGTGGTGAATATGCAGCATAAATTTGTGGAAAACTTTTTGTTGACGACGTCATTCCCTGAAATAAAAGTTAACCGAAATACTTATTTATATACTAACTAGATTTAGACATTGAATGTCTGCTATGGTCCACGGTGGATTAACCACGAACTCAGCACTAAAATAGCACTGGAACACTCCATCGCCGTAGGAGTCGCACCCGATAGCTCAGCAGACAAAAGCCACGGGCGAGCTGTCTTATGCCACAGACCCATACCACATGAAATTGCTCAATTTTTACTTAGTTGTCATTTCATTTGTTTCTGAATTTGAGAGATTTCCTAGGTGAGAGATCAGCGATTGCTCAAATAATTTACAATTACAATACAAATTATACATGCACAGAGATGCTTTGTTTAACTGCTTCAGCGGGTTCGTTTTTACCACCGGAAACTGTTACCAGTAATTTCTGTTGTGAACGGCACTCTAATATTTAAATAGTCACACGCTGGGCTGCGCCAAGACCTGGCATACGACATTGAAACATGACATTACTAATTAGTTTGATATTCTCTGTTCAGCCAGACAAAGCATACGCCAGCAACCACTGATCTCGAGCAATGATTTCTCATGATCTATTGATCTTTATTGCTAACCTTCGTCACTGCTAATTTCGTTTAAAAAATTTAATCCTATTACCAAATATTTGGTGGAAAATGCACAAGATGTGGTTTAACAAAATGTTCAGCAATGTTTGTTAAATGTTCTGGAGCGTTTATAACCAAATAAATGATAATAGGATTTCCACCTGCCTCTCAGTTATTTTGGAAACTTGTTCGTCTACTAATGCAATCTCAACATGCGATGCTCCACTAGTTGACGCCACAGCATCAGCTGTAACTTCGCAGACTTCACTTCGCGCGGTTGCTGTGGCTTCGCTCACTGCAGAAGCAAAGCTTTGCGTTGTAACTGACCAGTGTTCAGCAGGTGTCATTCCTGAACAACCAACTGTGCAAGCGTGTTCTGGGTCATCTTGAGGAGGACCAAATTCAAGGTCTATGTCATGCGTGAGCGGAACATTTATGATCTCAGGATGACGCTCCATGATGAAGCGAGGTCCAGAACAGTCGTTACGCTCACCGGGTGTCGGACTGCCAATTTTAAAATATTGCGGAACGAAACTTCCTGTTTCAGTCGTACATCGATTTAGGCTGAAATCTTCAGCGTCTACTGCTTGAAAATCACGCAAAACATATTCTTTATCAACAAAGCTGGGAATCATTTTTTCTATTATATCGCAACGGGAAGCTGCAGCTCTGCGTGCGTATACCACTATGTCGACAAGTTTGTGACGAAGCGTGTTCATAATAGCTGGCGTAACTGTAAGTGATGGTTGGGTACTTGTTAGTCTTATATCTTTCAACTCTTGCTGCGTGCCTTTTAACAAACAGACTGCGTGAACGTATGCGTTGCCATTTGCCATAAAGCCTGCTAGAGTAGCTATGCCGGATGGCTTGGGAAACTTGCGTCGAAACGTTACCATGTTGCTTGTGACTGTCATGTCTGTGTTTTCAGCTTCTTCTCCACCCAAAACGAAAAGACCATTGGGTTTACTTCTTGAGTTCCACAAATTTGCTACAAGTTCGATTTTTGGCAACTTTTTGACATTAACTGGAAAATGCACGCCAATTAGTTTGTATCCTTGTAGCGACAATGTTCCCATGCTCTGCGTTTGTCCCTTAAATGTTGCGAGCTAAATGAACTCTTTTTTCTCAGGTTTCTGCGGGTCGTCTGCGTTTATTTCATTTATTACAACTTTGTCGCAAACCACAACGCTCGCAAAAACGACAAGAACCGTAGTACTTACAGCAACGATCCAGACAACCGGACTTCCGTTTTCGGAATATCGCCGATGTTGCTGTTGCATTGCCGCTCGTCGTATTATAGTTATTACTATAATTGTTATTATTATAATCAATAAATTAATTAAACTTGTAATTTTTAACTAAAATATATTATAATATATACATATAATTTTGCACCGTTTTGTACGCTTATATTAAACGTTTGTTCTTAGAATCATTGGGTTCTATCGAGAGCCCAAGAATCTCATGGAATGTAGACATCGTCCTAACCCTGGAATTCCGGAAATTTACCCTTAGTCGATCACTGCTTTTACCGGATGATTAGTCAACAACGTCCGAGACTAAAAATTTTAGACTCTTCATCGAAGCTATGTTTGACGTGTGACATCAATACACATACAAAACATTTAATACATGCACTATGCACAACCTGAGAAAATTCGAAATGAATGTCGCTGACGGCCTTACGGCTCTGACAATAAACAATCTTGGAAATACAGCAGCACTTTTAACTTTAATTGGTAGCGCTTATAGCACAGTTAAACCAATAATCGAATATGCTACATTTATGGGTACGAAATTGGACGCTGTTTTTGGTATATCACGCTAGTTTCCCTTATAGGCCGTAAGTTACCAGGGGCGTTGGCATCATAAGTTGACCTGCACATTATCCAATATATCGCATATGTGTATAATGATTTACCTACTCTTCATATTACCTATATGAATTAGATTAGCTATTCTATATAAAGCATAGCAGTTTTTGGCGCTATAGAAACTTCGTTGTGGAAGCATGCGGTCTTATCAACAATTTCGTTGCTAAAGCTATTATTCATCTCAAGAGATTAATAACGAAAATACAAAAATTTTAACGAAAATAACAAGACGCATTTGCTTCCATTCCGGCAGTCTCTTCTTTTCTCGCTTTTAAAGCTTAAATTTAAAAGATTTAAAATTGCAGCAGAATTAGTATCCCACCAAACCCACCAAATCTAAAGTAAAAGTCACAGGGGACGATTTATCAATCTTTTGGCATTCTTTTAGATTGGGTTTGGTCGCTAAAAGTAAAGTAGTTCTGTGGATAAATCGTTTAAGACTAAATATAAACGTGTATATTTAGTCTTTCTTCATCGGTACAAGTGAAAACCACACAAATGCACACGGCTAAATTAAATGGTTTTAAGACGAAGCCGTTTTAACAAACGAATGAATATGGTCGGTAACAGTTTTGTGAAACGTGGCTGCTGCAATCAAGGAATGTGGAAGGCTGGACAATTTCCTTTTTAGTAAACCACGTAACGATGAAAACAGACTTTTTTTATATCCTCCATTTCCATCTCATATAGGGTTAATAATAGTATTAACGGCTGCGAGGACCAAAAAAAAAAAGGTCCTCACGAGATCGATCCCCCGCTAGACAAATTTGGCCGGCCAGGGGGGGTTACCCCCCCTGGGCTGGCCGCGACCCCCCCCCCCCGTGGGGGCCTCTACCCCCCCTGGCATGACCGACCGTCGGCATGTATGGTGTAGACTATTATTACGATTTTATTATGAATGATAGAATTCAGTGTCCGAATGGTCCGTTGTTGTTGTCTTCTCGACTTGGTTACATCGTTACTGGTAGAATTCAGTCGGCAGACGTCGGGCCAGAGATGGTTGCTGTTTTGCTGCTCCCAGCCCATGATTTTGCGTCATGGGATAGTCGTTTCACCATAGAGCGCTATTGGGAGCTTGAAGAAATTGGGATGAAGGATCCAACAAGGCAGAAGATCGGTGACGATGAAGCGCTTGAAATGCAGTCATCTTCGTTGGTCCGGCAGATGGATGGACGATACGTTTCTAGGTGGCCGTGGAAATCTGATTGTTTAAAGGTGGAATTGTCTGATAACTTTGATCTTACCCATGGCAGGTTAATTTCTCTTGTGAAACGGCTGTCAAAAACGCCAGCGCTAATGCAGCAATACAATAAAACCATAGCTGATCAGGTGTCACAGGGTATTGTTGAAATAGTTACGTCAAATGACACTGTTAATCCAGTGTATTACATGCCTCACCATTGTGTCATTACTGCTTCGAAGTCAACGACGAAAATGCGTATAGTTTACGATGCTTCGTCGAAACGAAACCAATCAACGCTTTGCTTAAACGATTGTTTGCACAGGGGACCAATTTTGCTGGAGGACCTTTGTGGTCTTCTTCTCCGGTTCCGGTTGAACAAAATCGTACTCGTTAGCGATATTGAAAAGGCATTTCTTCAGATTGGCTTACATGAGGAGGATCGGGATGTGACCAGATTTCTCTGGCTTATCAACGTTGACAAGCCGCCGGTAGAGGATAATTTGGTCACCTATCGGTTCTGCAGGATTCCGTTTGGTGTTATTTCTAGTCCCTTTGTCTTAGAAAACACTGTTAGACAGCATCTTCTTCGGTGGGATTCAGCCGTTTCTCGGAAAATTCTGCAGAGTCACTACGTTGACAATGTAGTAACCGGCGAGGCCTCTGTTTCAACAGCTATTCAGCACTATCAGGAGGCTAAGCGAATTTTTTCTACAGCCCGGATGAATTTGCGAGCATGGTACACAAATAATGAGGAAGTTCGGTTTCAAATACAAGAAGGTGACCGTGGTACCGAGGAAAATCCCTCTATTCTGGGAATAAAATGGAAAACTCGCAAAGATACTCTGTCTTGGCCTGCAAAGGGTATGCTACATAATGACGTTGACACTAAGCGAACAGTTTTGCGCAGTGTGGCTAAAATTTTTGATCCTTTGGAATATTTATAACCTGTCACAGTTACAGGAAAATTGTTGATTCAAGACATTTGGAAGCAAGGTTGCCGATGGGATGAACCATTGCCCTCGGAATTCTTAGCTCGATGGGCAAAGATCAAGGACGACTTAGGAGAAGTGCAACGAATCGAATTACAACGTTTCATTGGAGCGATTGAGTCCGGAAAATTTGAATTACATGCCTTTTGCGACGCGTCTGCCAAAGCAAGTGCTGCAGCTGTTTATGTTCGAAAGCTTGGCAGTAACATCTCTTGTCACTTATTCATACCCAAAACCCGCTTGGCTCCTATGCGGGAAAATGTCACAATTCCACGGCTAGAACTAACTGATTGCGGTTAGTATTGAGGTTCGTCTTCTTCGGTTTGTTGAACAGCAATTGCCAGTGGTTCTCGGGCAGAAAATGATTTGGTCTGATTCGCAGTGTGTTTTGGCTGGATACAAACGGACTCAGTTGCGTCGCGTTTTATGCCAAATCGTTTGAAAGAAATAAAGGGTTGTGGCGATATTCGTTTTCGTTATGTTCCAACTAAAGACAATCCAGCGGACATCCCGTGGGTGTGATGTGCAGTCACTGGTTTGTGCAGAGCGACGGTGGTCTGGTCCCAAATGGTTAACGGAACCTGACAATACGTGGAGGTCTCAACCGCAGAGTTTTCTCCCAAAGGAGTTCGAAGTTCCGAAATTAGTTGATGAAACGTAGTTGAATGTTGAGTACGTTTCATTGTCTATTGAGTCAAAATTTTCGTTTCTCACAAAGATTTTAAATTGTACAGCTTATATAATGCGTTTTGTCAACAACGCTCGTAAATCCACTGGGTCGCGAATCTTCGGACCACTCCGAAGGGAAGAACTACGCGACGCTGAGCAATATTGGCAGCGGTGTGTTCAGCAGATGCACTTCCCAAATGAAACATCGTTTAAACGAACGACTTGGCCGAGACGAATCGGGCAACAACTACTCTTATTTGTTGACTTACGTGGCATATTGCGTTGTTGTGGGCGAATCGAAAAGGCTAATGTGTCATATGAAACAAAGCATCCAGTGTTATTGCCTTCACAGTCGCATTTTACGAAATTTGTTATCATGTATTTTCATTGTCGAACTCTCCATGCTGGTGTATCGCAGACGCTAACTAAACTTCGTCATCAATATTGGATAGTTCGAGAAAGCAGCACCGTTCGACGTGTGATCCGTAGTTGCCCGAAGTACATTCGTGTGGAAGGTGGTCCCTTCAGGGTACCACCTTTCCCTCCGTTGCCGAAGGTTCGTATGGAAGAACAACCGCCGTTTTGTAGAACGGGCATAGATTATTTGGGCCCGCTGCTGGTTCGGAATTGGGATTCCAGCACTCAAAAGGTGTGGATTGTTTTGTACACTTGTACCGTTACTCGTGCAGTATATTTGGATGTGGTAGAACATCTTTCAACAGAAGATTTCATGCTTTCGTTACGCAGATTTGTTGCTTTGTACGGAGTTCCTTCATATCTCATTTCCGACAATGCTAGTCAGTTTCGATTAGCAAAGAAACTGATTGACAAACATTGGTTCTCGATCCTTCGATCTAAAGAGGTAACTGAGCTCGCCACCGCTCGCCGAATTGAATGGCTATTCATTGTTGAATTTGCTCCCTGAATGGGAGGGTTCTACGAAGGACTCGTAGGTACCGTTAAAAGATCACTGCGTAAGACGTTACTTAGAGCTATGGTGAGTCAGGTGGAATTGTTCACGGTAGTTGCAGAGATAGCGTCTGTCATCAATAGTCGACCTCTACTATATGTTCCAGAGGAGGCAGGAGTTGAAATATTAACGCCAGCCCACTTTCTGGCAAAAGGTCCAAATATCCACAATTCCGGTGATACGTTAATGTTTGGCCCGAAGGGGGATAGCAAGAATATTACACCGGAGAACCTTATTTTGAAATGGAAAAGGATGCACGCCATTTTGGCGAAATTTTGGAGGACATGGCGATATCAATATCTGCTTAGTTTGCGCGAACGATCTGGAAGACATGTCCAGCGAGGATGTAGTGTGTTAGAACCGAAGATGGGAATGGTGGTCCAGGTTAAGGATGGTCATCCTTGATTGCAGTGGCGTGTTGCACGAATCACCCGTCTTGTTCCAAGCGGGGATGGACAAGTCCGATCTGCTCATTTGAAATTAGCAAGTAAAACTGAGATTAGACGTCCAATCAAGTTGCTATATAGGATAGAAATGTCGCCCGAGTTTACCTAAGAGTTAATTGGAACATTCGGCGATCATTGATGACCACACAATAAACTAGTATATAAGGGAAGTTGGTGTGTGTTTGTATTCTAATTTCAGGCATTTTAGATAAACTCATTTGAATAAGGGTTCGCTTTGTTAATGTCGCGTCAAATTATTGTCGGAAACCGATCCAAACTATCTCGGTTTCATGTGGCCAATAATTCGCGGGTAAACAATACTAGCATTACGTCGATCGAACAGGGTCGGTATTATATTTCACTGCATCAAAGTAATCGTCATCGCCTTGCCAACCCACTTCTGTTTGATAGCAAAATTAACAGCACCCCGCATAATTGTTCAACGTGGTTAGAGCGCCGTGGGGTTATATTGGAACCATATTGGACAATCAACGCCTATAATATATACTTTTCGTTATTATGTCAGCTGATGTGGTCCAATGATAACAACGAATTTC